>PYAF01002460.1:127111-157239 GCA_007407185.1 Glycine tomentella
AACTTCAACACATGATCTTCATGAGTAATTGATTCTATGAAGCTTCTACAATGTTTCTTTCTCAGAATTTTATCACTAATGAAAGCACTGATTGTTTGTGAATGATCACTAAACGAAAATCTCAAAAGCACTTGTTAATTCTCTTCTTCTTATTTTCTGTCACAGTGACTTCTATTTATAACAGAATTTTTACCAAAAATAATCGATTAAATAAGCTCCTGTAATCGATTATTTCGACTATGTAATCGATTAATCCAAGATGGCAATCGATTAAAATGCTTATAGCTCGTTCAAGATTCCAAGAACGAATAGTTTAATCGATTAAACCTACACGTAATCGATTAAACCAGTAAGTTATGATTTTTCTATTTAGACCAATTAATCGATTATGATTTCCTGTAATCGATTAAAACCGAATGACAGTTTTTACCAAAACATATGTGTAATCGATTAAAATATTTGGTAATCGATTAAGGCAGTCAGAATAGCTTTTCAATATTTGCCTTTTTAATCGATTAAATCATTGAGTAATCGATTATAATGATCATGTCTAGATTTCAAAAGGCAGTTAGAACAAAATGATCGATGTCACCAACCTGGTAATCGATTATTCCTGTGAAATATTATTTTTCCAAAAACTTAAAGCCTTTTTAAATTTTCTAAATGATTTTCTTTGATTAATCCCATTAACCTAATAATCCTATATGTATGAATGATGCATGTTACACAATATTGGATTATCAGATCATACATTTTCTTTTACATGATCAATTTGAACTTTTCAACTTAAAGCTTCCTTGATTCTTCCTTCCTTTTGCATGTTGAAAGCACAAAACTCTTTACTTTGATCTTCAATGATGCTTGGCTTCATCTGAATCAACAGCTGGCGCCAAGGGCGCCAAGTCCACGCCTCCAGCGTCACCATCTCTGGTACTTGGCGCCAAGAGCGCCGTCACCGCGCCAAAGGCGCCGCAACTTCTGGAAGGTGGCACCATGGGCGCCGCGTCTGGCGCCAAAGGCGCCGCAGTTCTGGAATCTGGCGCCAAGGGCGCCACAGGTCGCAGAAGCTGAAAATTGAGGGCAGAATAGAGATTTCATAGGAGGGGTTTTAAATACTCCAACTACCAGCATTCAATACACGTTTTAGGAGGGAAAGAAACACAAATTTAGGGTTTTAGAAGCTTGGGTCTCTTAGCTAGGGTTTTGGGAAGTTGAAGGCACAAGTGGTGTTGCATCTCCATCTTCTTCTTCCTTGCTTCAGCTGGGTATGTCTCTTTTTGTATCTAAGCCACTCATTCTGAGGTTTGGCTAAGCTTTTATTGTAGTTAGGGCCAAAGCATTTAATGTAAATTTCATTGGATTGTATTGAATACTATCATTCATTTATTACAAGCTATTTTACCACACTTTGCATTTAATTCTTCTTCTCTTGCTTAGACTTAGCTAACCTAGGTAAGAGTTTAGAACTAGGGTTCACAATAGACATATTGGGGCTCTAGTTTGGAACTAATTGTGGTAACTTGCTAACATTACCTAGGAATGGGGATGGGTGCTTGTGGCTTGATTCATTTATGTGTTGCTCAATGCTTAGCTCACTAAAAATCACTAAGGGATTAGGGTTGGAGTGTGAGTTAAAGAGCTAAGTAGCGAGGAATCAACGCTTAGTTAATCTACGAAAACACATTAGCTGAGTAGCTTAGGTATTTGAGTGTAGTAAACAATACAATCTCTTGGAAGGAGCATTAAATGTGGGTTGCCTTAACTACATACCTCTCTATATATTATTCTCGCTTAAATTACTTGTTGATATTAATTAGTGTTTACAATTAGCTTTTAATTTAATTTGTTCACACACAACAACAACAAACATTATTCTTATTTATTTTGGTATCCAACTTATCGATCAAAATTATAGTCTATTTGGTCAAACAATCCTCGTTGGGAATGACAAATCCCTTTCTTTATCACTTTATTACTTGTACGACCGGTATACTTGCCGAGTACGCAACAAGTTTTTGGCGTCGTTGCCGGGGATTGTTTTAGCCAAATCTATTATAAATTTTTATCTTTGAGATTGGATTTCTTTTGTTACTGACCTGCTTCCAGAGTATATGCGAGGTATCGTTAGCCCTGATAATCTTCAGTTTGATCCCGAAATCGAGAAAACCGCAAGGAGGAATCGAAAGTTAACGAGGCTCAGGAAGGAAGCAGAAGGGTCTAGTTCTCGACCTCTAGAAGAAGAAGAATCTGAAGAGGAACTAGACATGGCTGAAAACAATCGTGAGCAGCCAAGGCCGGAGGATAAATTAATGGAGAACATTCTCGCTCCATTATTCGTCCGACCGCCATCCAGCATCATCCGACCGCCCATTCAAGCACATCACTTCGACATCCAACCATCCCTCATTAGTTTGGTGGAGAAGAATCAATTTGGCGGCGAGGATGACGAGGATCCGCATGATTTTGCAGATTATTTTATGATGATTTGTGACACCATTCGGCACCAAGGAGTGACCGATGATGCCATTAGGCTCCGCCTCTTTCCTTTTGCCTTGAAAGGAAAAGCACTCAAGTGGTTACATCGTCAACCTTCTAATAGCATAACCACATGGGATGAGCTGATGGCTAGGTTCTTCGCCCAATATTTTTCCATGGAGAAGTACAATCGCTTGGTGAATGAGATCACCAACTTACACGCAGCGTCATGGGGAAACTTTGTGTGTAGCATGGCATCGGTTCCAAGAGTTGATACGGCGTTGTCCTCAATATGACATGCCGGTTGGGAAGAAGGTGCGAATCTTCTTCAATGGTTTGTCACCTGAGTCCAAGCTGGTCATTAATGGAGCTACCGGAGGAACCATTAGATCAAAGACAGCTGCTCAAACACATGAGTTGATAGACTCTTTGGCCAAAACAGAGAATGAGAGTATTGCAACTCAGCCAAAGAGGGAAGTCATTCATTTGGGTAGCACAGATGCAATGTTGGCTGAGCAAAAACTCTTATCACAGCAGCTAGCCATCCTCAATGCCAAGTTTGACAAGCTTGAAGTCTCAAAAGCTCAAGCTTCCTCAATCAAAGCAGGCATGGCTGTCTGTGAATATTGCCAAGGGGACCATGAGTCCAATGTTTGTCCAACCTTAGTGGGGGCTGATCCAATTCAAGTCAATGGAGTATGGTATGATCAGAGACCTCCACATGGTTATCAGAGAAATTACAACCAAGCTTCTAGGAGTGGTAGTAGCTACCCAAGAAGACCACATGGGAGTGGTTTGGATTACAAATCCAACAATTACTTGCAACCACCTCCCATCCCTCCCAAGGAGCCATCTGAACTTGAAAAAGCTATGTTGCAGCTGGCCAAGACCACCAATGATCACATCCAAAACACTGATGCTTTCATGAATGAGACAAGATCTCAACTGAAGAACCAAGGTGCATCCATCAAAAATTTGGAGACCCAAATTGGCCAGATATCAAGGCAACTAGCTGAGAGACCACCTGGTCAATTCCCTAGTGATACAGTGGTTAATCCTAGGGAAAATGCTAAAGCCATCACCACTAGGAGTGGAATTGTTATTGCTCCTAAGGAGAAGACAAGAGTGGTGCCAAGAGAAGAGGAGCAAGAAGTTCCAAAAGCTGCAGCAGAACTTGAAAATTCTGCAGCTGTTGGAAATTCTGCAGCTGCTGGAAATTCTGCAGAAGCACCAATTTCCAGCAGCAGTAGGGAACAAGGAAAAGATAAGGGGAAGGAGAAAGTTGCAGCTGAGCCTAAGCAGCCTCTGGATTTTTCCAGATTTGAGAAGCCTCCCTACCCTCTGAAGATGAAGCAGCAAGCGCAGAAGAAGCAGTACGCCAAGTTCTTGGAGATGTTTAAAAAGCTGCAAGTAAACATTCCATTTGCTGAAGCTTTGGCCAATATGCCAAACTATGCCAAGTTTATGAAGGACTTGCTCTCTAAAAAGCACAAGCTGCAAGAATGTGAGACGGTGGTATTAACGGAGGAATGTAGTGCTATCATCCAGCAGAAAGTTCCACCAAAGCTTAGGGATCCAGGCAGTTTTAACATACCTATTGCCATAGGTGATGTTAGTGTTGGTAAAGCCTTGTGTGACCTTGGTGCAAGTATCAACTTGATGCCTCTCTCAATTTGTAAATCCTTGGGCATTTCTGAGTTGAAACCAACCAGGGTATCTTTGCAACTGGCTGATAAATCCTTGAGAAGACCAAGTGGCTTTGTTGAAGATGTCTTGGTGAAGGTGGACAGGTTCATATTTCCAACTGACTTCATAGCTCTAGACATGGAGGAGGGAGAGATACCTGTTCTTCTAGGTCGGCCATTCTTGGCTACGGCTAGAGCTATCATAGATGTAGCTGAAGGGAAGCTAGAGCTAAGGATGTTTGATGAGTCCATAGTATTCAATGTCTTTGATGCTATGAAGATTCCTCATGATAAGGATGATTGCTTCCGGATTGATGTGCTGGATACACTGATCCATTCTGACAAGTCTCTTGAACAAGAATTTGAAGAGCTTATGGAGGTCCAAGAAGTGGCTGTCATTGAAGAGTTAAAGGAAGCAGCCATGAAGGTGTTAGAAAAGAAAGATTCAGACATTGAAGTTGGAGCACCAAAGCTTGAGTTGAAAGAGCTTCCAGCTACCCTCAAATATGTGTTCCTAGGAGAGGACAAGACCTACCCAGTCATCATTAATAGAAGCTTATCTGAGGAAGAAGAAGCCAAACTCACTCAAGTGTTGAGGGATCACAAGTCCGCCATTGGATGGTCTATATCAGACTTGAAAGGTATCAGCCCTTCATTTTGTACTCATAAGATCTTAATGGAGGACGACGTGAAGCCAGTAAGACAACCTCAGAGAAGATTAAATCCCATGATGAAGGAGGTGGTGAGAAAAGAAGTGGTCAAGCTTCTTGATGCGGGCATGATCTACCCAATTTCAGATACCGCTTGGGTTAGTCTGGTGCAGACCGTACCCAAGAAAGGTGGGGTCGCTGTGATTCAGAATGACAATAATGACCTGATCCCCACAAGAACTATCACCGGATGGAGGATGTGTGTGGACTACCGCCGGTTGAATGATGCTACAAGAAAGGACCACTTCCCTCTACCATTCATCGATCAAATGCTCGAGCGGTTGGCTGGACATGAGTACTATTGCTTCTTGGATGGGTACTCAGGCTACAACCAAATTCCAGTAGCACCTGAAGACCAAGAGAAGACGGCGTTTACTTGCCCCTTTGGAGTCTTCGCATACAGAAGGATGCCCTTTGGCCTTTGCAATGCGCCAGCTACTTTCCAAAGGTGTATGCTTTCTATCTTCTCCGATATGGTAGAAAAATTTCTTGAGGTGTTTATGGATGATTTCTCTGTATTTGGTTCTAACTTTGATGCTTGCTTGTTTAATCTTTCTAAAGTCTTGAAGAGGTGTCAAGAGACCAACCTCGTGCTTAATTGGGAAAAATGCCATTTCATGGTACGGGATGGCATCGTCTTGGGTCACAAAATCTCCTCTAAGGGGATTGAGGTTGATGAGGCTAAACTCTTATTGATTGAAAAATTGCCTCCACCCGCTAATGTGAATGGTGTTCGTAGTTTCTTAGGTCATGCAGGGTTTTATAGGCGATTTATCAAGGATTTTTCTAGGATAGCTAAGCCTCTAAGCCAACTGTTGGTCAAGGAATCTGAATTTAACTTTGATGCTAATTGTTTACATGCTTTTAATGTTTTAAAAGAGAAATTGACCACTGCACCTGTTTTGACTGCACCTGATTGGAGTTTGCCATTTGAGCTTATGTGTGATGCTAGTCAATATGCTATAGGAGCTGTGTTAGGTCAACATAAGGACAAACTTTTACATGTCATTTACTATGCTAGCAAGATTTTGAATGAAGCACAAGTTAATTATGCTACCACTGAAAAAGAAATGCTAGCTGTAGTTTATGCCTTGGATAAGTTTAGATCTTACTTGATTGGTTCCAAGGTTATTGTTTACACTGACCATGCTGCTCTCAAGTACCTGTTGACTAAGCAGGATGCTAAGTCTCGCTTGTTGAGGTGGATGCTCCTATTTCAGGAGTTTGATCTGGAAATTAAAGACAAAGCCGATATAGAAAACAGAGTGGCTGACCATCTCTCCAGGATACAAGAGAAGGAGCTTCAAGATAGCCCACAGCTGGAAATCAATGATGCATTCCCTGATGAGCAGATGATGGCAGCTGAAAGCACTCCTTGGTTTGCTGATATGGCCAATTACAAGGCTGTTGGAGCCATTCCAGATGACTTAACATGGCAGCAAAGAAAGAAGTTTATGCATGACGCCCGGAGATATCATTGGGACAATCCATTCCTATACTTTCAGTGCATCGATGGGATTGTTAGGAGGTGTGTGGCTGAATTTGATGTGCCAAGAATCCTGTGGCATTGTCATTCATCCAGTTATGGGGGTCATTTTGGAGGAAATCGTACAGCCCACAAGGTGTTGCAAAGTGGGTATTATTGGCCCACAATCTTCAAGGATGCCAAGGCATTTGTGGAGAGTTGTGATAGATGCCAAAGGACGGGAAATATCTCCCGGAAGGACGAAATGCCACTCAACAACATCTTGGAAGTGGAATTATTGGATGTTTGGGGCATAGACTTCATGGGGCCTTTTCCCAAGTCTTACTCCAACCAATACATATTGGTGGCAGTTGATTACGTCTCCAAATGAGTGGAAGCAACAGCCTTGCCCACTAATGATGCCAAAGTTGTTGCCAACTTCTTGAGGAAGAACATTTTCACTCGCTTTGGAGTTCCAAGAGCGATAATTAGTGACGGAGGCACCCATTTCTGCAACAAATACATTGAGAGCTTGCTTTCCAAGTATGGGGTAACCCATAAGGTGGCCACGCCCTATCACCCACAAACCAGCGGTCAAGTTGAAGTATCGAATAGAGAATTGAAGAGAATTCTTGAGAAGACCGTTGGAAGCTCTAGAAAGGATTGGTCCAAGAAATTGGATGATGCATTGTGGGCCTACCGGACAGCCTTCAAGACACCTATTGGTATGTCGCCGTATCAGTTGGTGTATGGCAAAGCATGCCATCTCCCGGTAGAATTGGAACACAAAGCTATGTGGGCCACCAAGTTCCTCAACTTTGAGCTCTCCAAGGCGACAGAAAAAAGGTTGTTGCAGCTGAATGAATTGGATGAGTTCCGACTTGCTGCATATGAGAACGCCAAACTTTACAAGGAGAAAACCAAGAAATGGCATGACCAACACATCCATCACAAGGAATTTGAGCCGGGGCAGCAGGTATTGTTGTATAATTCCAGATTGCGGCTGTTTCCAGGTAAGCTTAAATCCCGATGGTCTGGACCCTTTGTGGTTGTTAAGGTTTTCCCTTATGGAACCATAGAAATTTCTCCTCTGGATAACCACAAACCTTTTAAGGTTAATGGATGGCGGCTGAAGCCATACCATGGTGGTCAAATTGATGGGGATGCCAGTGCCATCCCTTTGCGCTCTCCTTGATCCTTAAAGGATTAACCGTCAGGCTCGTGACGTTAAACAAGCGCTTTTTGAGAGACAACTCAATTTTATGTTTAGGAATTTGCTTTTTAGGTTAGTTTTAAACATTAGTTTAGCATTCTCTAGACTTCATAGGTTTAAACATGCTCATTTCTGTTTGTTTTTGTTTAGTTTTGTTTTAATTTTCATGAATGCATGTTGTAATAGCCTCATTTTAATCTTAATGCATTAATTCTAGCGTGCTTGGGCTGTTCATAGCCAAATTCAGCAGTTATGAGGCTGTGCTCAACTTGTGGCGCCAAAGGCGCCACTGTGGCGCTAAGAGCGCCACAATTCTAGAGTTTGGCGCCACGGGCGCCACTGTGGCGCCAAGAGTGCCAAGTATTCTGCTCCTCCGCGCCCAGAGCGCCAACTTTCTGGGTCACCGCGCCAACAGCGGGCAAACCGGCGCCAAGAGCGCCAGCTGGGTTTGAACATGCACTATGGCGCCAAGAGCGCCATGCTCTCTGCAATTCCGCGCTCCGGGCGCCGTTGGTAGCGCCAAGGGCGCTGGCTGGGTTTCATGATTAAGTGGTGGCGCCATGGGCACCAGGGTGGCGCTGTGAGCGCCATGACCACTGGACTTCCGCGCCATGGGCGCCAGTGAGGCGCCATGAGCGCCTGGCTTTCTGTCTTCTCGCGTCCTGAGCTCCGTAGCGGCGCCATGAGCGCCGCACTTAGGGCACTGTTTTAAAAATTTTAAAACACTCTTCCGCACCTTCATTCGCTTCATTTCCTCTCTCGCCTTCAACCTCTCTCGACTCCTCTATCTTGCCCTCCTTCAATTCTTTTCTCCTCCTGCGTTCAACTTCGTTCTCTCTCGTTCCTCCAGTTCCCGTGGTCTCAACTACTCATCTCACCTTAACCCATACCTCTTCTCAGTTCTCTACCGCCTCCTGTCTCTTTCTGTATTTGGGAATCCCAGGATCCATACCGCAGGCATCCTTGTGTGCTCACATACCTTCTTCTGCTGCTTATGGGTCGTGAAAAGGGTAAACAAGTAGACAAGGGCAAACAGAAAGTCACCTCAGGGGGTCCCAGCAAGAAGCCTCGCACTTCAGTTTTTGATGATGGCCGTTTTCTGTCCCGAGAGCATCAAGACCGCTTCAATCAGTGGTTCTTACCGAAGAGGATTATCCCCGAAAGGGTCATTGATTGGGAGGATCTTCCCGAGGACTCGCTCATCAGAGGCGTGATTGAGACCCGTCAGTGGCAAAAGCTCGTGAGCTTTGCCGATATGAGCTCCAGCTCCATTCTGAAGGAGTTCTGCGCCAACATCGACCGGACAACAGTCGAGAGCGAGCGACGAAGCTGGGTACGTGGCATAGTCGTCCCTTTTGACCGCGAGTTCATCGAGGACTTCCTCCGGACCTCCGTGGACGATCTACGGCGCTGTGGGTTCGCCACGCGCTATCACAGGATGCAGCCTCTCCCTTGCACTGGCAAGGCGACTTATCGGGATGATATGCCCGCGCTCGCTGATGAGTTACGACGAGGGATCACCGGTCGCTTCTCCGCTTGGCGGATGAAGACCGGATCCGACTTCGTGCCTGAGAAGCTCCGTCGTAGTGAGCTTCACCCAGAGTCAGACTTCTGGCACCTCTTCGTCAACTCTACTATCATTCCATCCTCTAACTTGACGGATGTGAATGTGGAGCGAGCCTGCCTCCTGTATGTGCTGCAGAGAGATATCAACCTTGATATCTCTAGTGCCTTATCTGACCGTATCCTGCACATGATTCGGGATGGCAGGGCCCACTCTCATCTTGCCCATTCTTCCCTCATCTCTCACCTCTGCATGCACGTCGGCCTCGAGATCCCCGACGATGAGCCCCTGGACGTTCCGCTGAAGCCCACTCTGACACACAGGTCTTATCTGGACTGTGTCCGACGCACCCTCCAGGACCAGCTCCTCCGGGCGACTGATTTAACTCCTGCAGAGTGTGCTGCTAGGAGCCCACACCCCGGACTTGAGCTTCCCATGCCCGAAGTCCCTGACCTTCACCAGACTCAGCCAGCCGTATCACCATCACAGCCTACAGCTTCAGTACCACCACCAGTCCAGGATCCCTCTACTGCATCCTCTCAGGCCCCTCACAGGGAGCCTATCTTCGAGGACCCCACCACTTATGTGAGGATGCAGCAGCAGATCTCTCAGCTTACTGCTGTGGCTACTCAGATGCAGACTCATATGCAGCAGATGCAGATTCAGATGGACGTTCAGTCTCAGATGCTCACTGCGCTGTGCAGTCACCTTGGCGTAGATCCACAGGATTCTCCATTGCAGCCTCCACCTCTGGCTTTTGCCCTTCCTCCACTAGCCTCACAGCCTTCAGTAGATGCCACAGACACCATGGATGAGGACCAGCTTTCATGATCATCTACACTCATCCTTAGTTTCTTTCAGTCTTTACTTTACTGTTATTTATTTTTCCGCACATCTACATTCAGTACTCTACATTTACACAGTGTTGGCACCGTAGGTGCGTGCCAGTATATATGACATTTCTGCCATGATTTGACATTGTTTTATGCGTGAGCTCGTTGGTTAGCTCCTTTATTGATTGATTTTCATTTATGCATGAGTTGTTTCCTCTTATAACATGTTGTCTATGTGTTTTATACGTTTACCTTGTTGGGGACAACAAAGGGATTAAATCTGGGAATAGGGGCACGTTAATCGAGGAAACAAGTGTCGTTTTGTGAATCATACATCTTTTTGCATCTTTTTGATTGAAACTTGAACAGTAGGCAGAAGCTTTTTGGACAGATACTTTTTGGATAACGATTTTCTTTTTGTGAAGCTATACAGAAAATTGACTACAATTAATTTTGAGTCTAATTTTAACCTAATCATAGGTGTACATATTAGACAATTTTGCTAAAGGCATGCCTCTCCCAGATTAGATTTGCTCAATCAGCTGATTGTTAAATTGATTTTGGAAAGCATTGGTGATGTGAATCAGGAAGTGATGTTGTCTGAACTTGAACTGAAGCGCATGAATGCTTGTATGAATGAATTCATTTTGAAATGGAATGCATTGTTTGATCTGATATCATCATGAGTCTAGCTTGTGCCATAGCCTGAGAGGTTTGAGCCTAAACAGTTAATTTCTTTTGAGGGATGCCTCATTGTTATAGGATGCTAGAACTTGATCGGTTTCTCTCTAATGCATGCATATGTTGATGTGATAAAGGCATTTTGTTCTAATAAGCTTGAGCCAAACAACCTTCCTTACAATTTGATTCCTTTGCTAAACCCTTTGAGCCTGAAGCCTTCTTTTGTTTGATCACCTGATAATACACCAAGCTACAATCATCACCATACCATTTTGAGATTGAACTGTTAATTGTTCTGTGGTTTTGCAGTGAAGAAAAATAAGTATCAAGGTGAATTAATGAAAGTAAGAGAGAATGAAAAACAAGAATGGCATTCAGTTAAGCCAATTGATAAATAAAAAAGGAAAGAATTAGCAAATGAGAAAGAAAAAGGAAGAAGAGAAAGTGAAAGTTCAAAAGGAATGATTGAAAGAGAACAAGAGAAAGCCAAAATGTAGCAAGTTCAATCTTAAATGCTTTTTAGTCACTTTCCAGATACTCCTACCTCTAAGCCAAGCCAAGTTACAACCCAGCTAAGACCTTTTGATCAATTTTGCATGTGTTGTGTTCTTTTTATGGAAAGAATAAGATCAAGCTTATGGTAATCTTAGAGCAGTGATGCACTGAGCGAATACCCTAAACACTTGAGTGTGAGTGAATTTTGCATCCGTGAGGGTATTCAAGTTGGACTTCATTGTTTGATAGATGTGAAAAGCTTTGTGTGAAGTTTCGATTTGATTCAGTCATTTGTAGCATTTTAAGCTAGGAGATTGTTCTGTTCAATGTTGACTCTTGAGAATTGATCCATGCTTTCTGCTTGAACTTTGTTTATTGCTGAGGACAACAATATCTAAATCTGGGAATTGTTTGATATGCGCCTAGCATATAAGGATTTTTCCAAGCTTTTAGACCAAGAATTGAGCATAAAGCATTCATTATTACCCTTTTTGTGTATAAATTGAGCTAACATGATGTATTGCCAGGAATCGATCAAAAATGTCAAGATTCAGCAAGAATCAGAAGAAAAAGAACCAAGACTGAAGGAAGGTTTGGCGCCATCAACGCCAAGTGTGGCGCCAAAGGCGCCGCAAGCTTTGGAGTTTGGCGCCAAGAGCGCCACAGTGGCGCCAAGGGCGCCATTCCCTCTGCAAGTTGGCGCCAAGTCCACGCCTCCAGCGTCACCATCTCTGGTACTTGGCGCCAAGAGCGTCGTCACCACGCCAAAGGCGCTGCAACTTCTGGAAGGTGGCGCCATGGGCACCGCGTCTGGCGCCAAAGGCGCCGCAGTTCTGGAATCTGGCGCCACAGGTCGCAGAAGCTGAAAATCGAGGGCAGAATAGAGATTTCACAGGAGGGGTTTTAAATACTCCAACTACCAGCATTCAATACACGTTTTAGGAGGGAAAGAAACACAAATTTAGGGTTTTAGAAGCTTGGGTCTCTTAGCTAGGGTTTTGGGAAGTTGAAGGCACAAGTGGAGTTGCATCTCCATCTTCTTCTTCCTTGCTTCAGCTGGGTATGTCTCTTTTTGTATCTAAGCCACTCATTATGAGGTTTGGCTAAGCTTTTATTGTAGTTAGGGCCAAAGCATTTAATGTAAATTTCATTGGGTTGTATTGAATACTATCATTCATTTATTACAAGCTATTTTACCGCACTTTGCATTTAATTCTTCTTCTCTTGCTTAGACTTAGCTAACCTAGGTAAGAGTTTAGAACTAGGGTTCACAATAGACATATTGGGGCTCTAGTTTGGAACTAATTGTGGTAACTTGCTAACATTACCTAGGAATGGGGATGGGTGCTTGTGGCTTGATTCATTTATGTGTTGCTCAATGCTTAGCTCACTAAAAATCACTAAGGGATTAGGGTTGGAGTGTGAGTTAAAGAACTAAGTAGTGAGGAATCAACGCTTAGTTAATCTACGAAAACACATTAGCTGAGTAGCTTAGGTATTTGAGTGTAGTAAACAATACAATCTCTTGGAAGGAGCATTAAATGTGGGTTGCCTTAACTACATACCTCTCTATATATTATTCTCGCTTAAATTACTTGTTGATATTAATTAGTGTTTACAATTAGCTTTTAATTTAATTTGTTCACACACAACAACAACAAACATTATTCTTATTTATTTTGGTATCCAACTTATCGATCAAAATTATAGTCTATTTGGTCAAACAATCCTCGTTGGGAACGACAAATCCCTTTCTTTATCACTTTATTACTTATATGACCGGTATACTTGCCGAGTACGCAACACCTCTTATCATTTAAATGTCTTTTTAAATGAATTTCCAATTAAAATCTTGAAAATGAAAAGAGAGAGGAGGAAAAAAAAAAGCAGAAAACTTACAAGGCTTGGACATAGTTTTTGACATAGAATGTAGTGAATATAGTAGAGTATGCTAGAACTTGATATGTTGTAGCTAAAATGTGTCCTCATTTTGTTGAAATTAAGTAACTTAACTGAAAATTGGCAATTGTACATAGAAAAAAAGCAGAAAACTTACAAGGTTTGGACATAGTTCTTGATATAGAATGTAGTGAATATATAGTAGTGTATGCTAGAACTTGATATGTCGCAGATAAAATGTGGCCTCATTTTGTAGTAATTAACTTAACTGAAAATTGGCAATTGTACATAGGAATCCAAGGAGTGGCCATCAGCAAAATCCACCACTGAAAGCTTTCAAAGAGGACAAGGACAAGAACAGCTGGAGCAAGGAGAAAAATGGGAACATGGTGCCATTGGCCAAACTGTAGGTCAAGTTCCACAAAGGAATACAAAGCCACATGAAAGCAACATTGTGGAAACCTTTGAGGGAAACCTAGGTGGGAATGGGGAAAGGCAGCAGAAACCACTTGGAAGCATCATTGGAGAAAGCTTTCAAGGAGTGCAAGAAAAAGGGAGTGAGGTGATGGCAAGCATTGGTGAAACACTAGGCAGTCTGCACAGACAATGAAGAAGCCATTGGATAAGGCCATTGAGGGAGGGAGAGAGGTTTTGGGAGCTGTAGGTGAAACTGTGGTTGAGATTAGAGAAAACATGGTGAAACCAGCACAGAAAGTGCAGCATCAATGTGAAGGGGGAGGGGTGCTGAATGCCATTGGTGAAACCATAGCAGAAATAGCAGAGACAACTAAGGTGATTGTTGCTGGAGAGGGAGAAAAGGAGATGATAATAAAAACATATGAATATGATTATGGAGACTAGAAACTTGATTAGTGAGTTAAGGGCTATGTCCACAGTGAGTTGTGCATTACATGGATGTTCATAACAAGTTGGTTTATGGAAGGAAATCTATCATGACGTACATAGCTGCAAAAGTTCCACGTTTTATGGAGTTGTAAATAACTAAGAATAAGAATGTCTTGTTGTAATTCTATATATAGTAATAATAATGTGTAGCTGCATGATGTTTAATATAATGAAATTGCTTTATATATGGAAATCTATCATGCAGTGCATGTTCCAGGCTTTGTGGAGTTGTAAATAAATAAGAAGGTCATTTTGTGATTATATGTTGTAATACCGAAAATGTGTAGGTCATGTACTCTGTTTTATTGGTACATGACGTCAACAATATCTATCTGACAATATCTGCTTGTGGAATACCAATTAGTAATAATTTTTTAATTAAGTATTTTATTATAATTTTGAATTATTAAATAATATTAGTTATCAGGATAAATTTTGACACAACGATAAAATTAGGTCTTGGTTTTAATTTGGAAATCGTCTCTTTATATAAGTAATGGTAAAATTATGTATAATGTTTCTTCTTCTTACCTATATATAGCCAAATAATTTTAGACAATAAAGTATTAATTTTTTAAATAAGATTAATTAGGAAAGTTATTAATTTAATCCTATCAGTTAACTATTAATCCATATTTGTTAAGAGTTATTTTTATGGACTTATTTTATTACTTAACTAATAATGCATATTTGGAACTTTTTTTTTTATCCAAATTAAATAATTAAATATATCATTCCAAAATTATTTAATCAAATAAGTCATTTCACTCTTACAATAAATCAATTTCTACGTAGTTGTTAAAATAATATTAGTTATGAAAGTTATTAATTTAATCCTATCAGTTAACTAGTAACGCATATTTGTTAAGGGTTATTTTTATGGACTATCCTATCACTTAACTAATAATGCATATTTGCTAAGAGTTATTCTTTTGGACTTCTTTTACCCAAATTAAATATTTATATATATCATTCCAAAATTATTTAACCAAATAAGTCATTTCACTGTTACAAGAAACCAATTTTTCACTGGTATTATTTTAAACTGACTTTTAACATTGAAAAAAAATAGTGAGAAAGGTTAACCGATTTTTCAACGTTTAATAACTGAAGAGAAGCCAACGTTTACTATGTTATCCGATTGAATAAAAAGCTTTTTCACTATAATTAGACAAAGAACTAATTATTAATTAGAATTGCGAAAAAAAACTATGATTTTAAGTTTTTAACTACAAACTTCGATGAAGCACAAGATGTTAGAAGGATAATGTAACTGACTCAGTGATACCTCAGCCCTTACATATTTTTTTAACATTAAATAAGTAAAACAGTCGGGTAATGTAAAGAGCTGTAAACCGTTTTAAAAAATCGGTTAACCTTTCTCACTTTTTTTTTTCAACATAGGTTAAAATTTTAGTAAAAAGGTTTCTCAATTATAGAGCTTTTTCACTATTTGCATGAACTGATTTAAAAAGTAGTGAGAAAGCTTTTTATCAATCGGTTAATTGAAGAGAAACCTTTTTACTAAATTGTTAAAAAGCTTTTTCCCTATAATATAGTAAAAAGTAGTGAGAAAGGTTAACCGATTTTCAACGTTTACTAAAATCTGTAAAACTGAAGATATAGAATTTTTCTAGTAAATCGTTAAACTTATTTAATGTTAAAAAAATATGTAAGGGCAGAGTTATCACTGTGCCAGTTACATTATCCTTCTAACATCTTCTGTTTCATCCAAGTTTTTAGTTAAAAACTTAAAATCATAGTTTTTTTTGGCAATTCTTATTAATAATTAGTTCTTTGTCTAATATCAATGCCACTAAGAAACAAAATGTAGTGTGAACTGTTCAACTTTCTTTTTTTTTGCAACCAAATTTCATAAAACCATGAATTAGCCAGAGAAGCCAAAAGACCTCACACGAATATCAATGACAAACATGAAATCCTCACTTCTGAAACCACATTTATTGGTAAGACAAAGCACCATCAATCAAAGACAGACATGAATAAATTATATTAGATTAAAATTGATTTGAAAATAATGTGATTTGTGTTAGATGTTCTTATTATAAAATTAAATTAAAAACCAAATTTAGTATAAAAAAATTTATCCAATGAAAAGGTTATTTAAAAAAAATTAAAGTCAGAATCAATTCTCAATCTTCAACGTAAAATCATCATGTGAAAATATATATAAAATAAGTTCTGAACTAAGAATTAATTATTCACCGTAAGATCAAACACCAGCAAAATCCCCGCGATAACCACAAAAATTGGCAAAACAAGGGGAAGTACCAACAAATCCAAGTCTAAAATTTCTCGCTAGAAGGTAGATAAAAAGTAAGAGGAACTCAGCAAGGGATCTGAGAAGTGAACCACTCCATGACATGCAGTGGAGCCTTCACCAATGCTAACGCAAGCTCCACTATTACGGTCAGGCACAAGCAGCAGGGGCATATGCATGTCAGCAACAATCTGCAAATATAACCAAAGTTTTGTTTTTTATCCCAATCAGATCCAAACCCAGATCACAGGTGCAGAAACCAGAGTAACCAGAACATTAGATGATGACAACGAGACAACTAGGAAGAGAGAGAGAGAAAGAGAATAGTTCTTTTTTTTTTTTACCCAACAATCCATACAATTAGACCAACGATTGAGAGGAGGCAGAGAAAGGCAAAGGGAAGACCCAGCAGAAAACCCAATGGCCTGCAATCTCCGTCTGAGTTGCACATTCCTTCACTTCCTCTGATAATGTTTTTGTTTTTCCTCGTCTCAGAAACAACTCAAACAAGATTAAGAATAGAATGACACACTATGACTGTACGCAGCTGACTATATTATTTCCACTTCCCTTGTCATTTTAAATGACGAAGGGGCATCTTTTCTTGCATAAACAAAGCCATACTGGACAACTACATGACCCGGTCTACTCCCAATAAAATATACTATGATATTTGCTGGAACATTATGCTTATTCATATTTCTTTTCTCAATTAGAAAATTCTCTCATAATCACTACAGATTGTCTATTTAAATATTTTTCTTTTCATTTTCCCATCCATTATTCCCTTGTTACTCTTCCTAGTTGCTACCTAAATGCCACCACCAATCCCCTTTGTCACTATCACCATCCACTATTATTCGAAAGTTTTCACGAGATTTCTAAGCTGATTAAAACTATTTTGAGAGTGGACATGATAGGTGGAATGCAGGGAGTGTAAAAGGTAGAAAAATCAGTTGAAGTTGTCATTTGACACAAAGTTAACTAACTACGACTTGCATTTTCCCAGTTGTAAACTACACAGAATGAGATTTCACGAAGGAATTACGTATTATCTTCGTATGGTACCCAAGATCTTGAATCTGCTAGCACAAAATCAAAAAAACATGCTATCAATGGAACTCAATGCGCAGCAGTAGTTAGCAATGTACACATGCTACGGAAATCTAGCAACCTAACTATCATCACATTCTACCAAATATTATACAAGAATTCGTGTCAAGAATTCCAACATGGCCACCATAAGCATTGGAGTAGCAGTTCAAACAAATGGGAAGGAAAAATCCCATGCTGCAGCAGTAGGATCACCGGCTTCAGAATGCTTCCTCTATAATCTGACTGTTAAACTAAAATCCATAATCTTGGAAGCTTCAAAAAACCATAATAGGCTGGCATCAAGACACTATCTACTCTAAAAATCTGAGATCTGCAACATGAAATAAAAACAAGTAATGGAAAAATTAGTTAGCAGTAGATCAATTCCAAAGCCTCTATGATTAAATGACATTAACAATCGTAAGAAAATATAAGCTTCAGACAAGAAATGCTATGTACAGGAGCACGTGTGAATTAAATTCAAGCATACTATTAAACCTGTAGAATGCATCATAAAAGATAATGCAGAGAAATGCACAAGAGAATCCAGAAATGTTCCCAAAGATCTGCTATTTCTTTTGGGGCTCAGAAGACCAGGTGATATTACATGTAACTAAATGTCCAAGGGCATTATGCTCCATGGTAATGCATTTTAACCCCTCCAAAAACAAGTATCAGAAAACCTAAGAGTCTAATTTAAATTGGATAAGGTCAATAAATGCAAATTAGGTCTTTAAATAAAGCATATCATAATGAAGCATATAGACAGTACACCAAATTGGTAACAAATAAAAAAAAAAAACATTTTTCAAAAATCAACTATATAAACAAGTACAGCAAGGTTGTCAAGTCAAGATTCAAATCGTGAATTGTCATGCTAATTTTTGAATAGTGAATTATAATTTGTATCAAATTGTAAGATTCAAACACAATGAAAAATAATAACATTAAATATATTATATAAATGACATAAAATGTTCAATGTAATTATTTTAAACTAGAAATGGATAAAAACAACTCAAGCCTCAAAATGAAATTATTAGCTATATCCAAGTTAGTGGAGACTTCTATTTTAGAAGAATGAAATGAATACCAAAGAGTTTATGGATTAAAAGAGTGAATGAAATAAAGTAGAGGAATAATCAAATAGGATAAGTTTACAAGTGATCGTTCAATTTTTATTTTTATTTTTTTCATTTTACAGTCTAAACTTGTATGACTTTTTAATTTCTTTCACAAATAATTGGTGAAAGAAAAAAGAAAAATTCTAGGAACACACTCTCAAACACGCAGTGAAATTGGTTTAAATTTATAGAAAATAAGAAAAATTTGTAGAACTCACATCATATTTAATTATTCTCTCATGATTTGTAATTTTCAATAAATTCTTACCAATGGATAAGATTAAATTAAAAAGAGCGTGTTAGAAAATGTGTTCCTTCCTAGCAATCCTCAATAACAGATTGTTGAATCGTGTGATTCTGATTGATGATATGAAATTGCACCAATTCATTCATTGTACCATAAGATTCAAAGTTACTTGTTAATAATCTTATGATATGAATCAATATGTGATAAATCAAATTATGTAGACTTGGATTCAAATCATGAATAGTAAGCTTCCGATATGTGGTACAGTAGAACTACTTTATTGCTAAATTTCCTTTATACCCCTAATTAATAGTGAAGTCTATTAATGATATGCACTCATTTCCCCATGAAAGTAGGTGCATTTATTGGGCCATCAACAAAACAATGTATACTCATTTATTGAATTCGAAAAATAACTACCTCTTATAACATTTAATGTCATGGATAGTCTTAGAATAAAATTAAAATCTATGACAAATTAACCTATCTAACCACTTTTATTGGTCTTAATGAATTAGAGGTAGTATATAAAGCAACATGAATAACTCATTTATTTTTCTTTAGCATTTATTAATTTTAATTCAATAATATATAAAAAAATATATATTTTTTGCTATTAGAGAAGATCCCATGTGACAAGGCCAACAATATAACCACCAAATTTCACATCAATTTTGTTTAAACAAAAAAGTTCCCAAAAGCAAAGAGACTGGAAGAAAATGTCAGTCACCACATCCAAAAGAGCATGAATAGACAAATCCACAGAAACAAATAAACAACACAAAAGCTACAAAAGTAAAGGCATGAGGGAAAAAATTGGAACTAGCAGAAACAAAATATAGTGAAGGAACCAGATCATGAAAAATGCTAATAAAGTGGGGGGGAAAATTGGTTGAAAAATTGAACAAAATTACTTACAAACTAGGTATATAATCTAACTGTTAGAAGGAAAATAATAAAGTCCCTTAGCATTCCTAAAAGGCAAGGCACAGTCAACCTAAATATTTTCCCCTCAACCCACTAGGATATTTTAGAAAAACCATGAAAATAGATTACTATATCAAAATTACAATAGTAATTAATATACAATATCATTGGTTTAACAAATTTAAAAACACCATAGAAGACAGAAAACACCATCCACGACCAAGAGAAGATGACATGAGATACTGATATGAAAGAAAAGTCTAGGCATGTTATAAAATCATTAAATCAGTACAAACTACACACAGAAATAAACAGCTATCTTACTGCCAGGCTAATATAAAACATGGTCACTGAAGTTTATGACTTTTTCTCAATACTTTGAAGTTTATGACTTTGTGCAACTGTGTAAACCATTTCTTTTGAGACCTTAGAAGGACTATGTTTCCAAAGGGGCAATAACACCCCACTAATTGACAACAATGAAGCAGCAAGAGAGGATGAAAGAGCAAGAGTCATCAAGAAAAAAGTAGCCTCATATCTTATACTGACAAAATCTAACTGATTATGAACACCAACAGAAACACCACCAACTTTTAATACAATTTAGACAGGTATTCAATTTCATAAATGATAGGATCATATGCAACAGATACACAATGCACTCCACCACACACTTCATAACAAGCAAGCAATAATCATTGATCATTCATAAGCAACAAATTCATTACTAGTTTTTTTTTTTTTAAAAAAAAGAAAAAGAAAAAATCAGCTTGAAAGCTACATACATTCCTCTTCAGAATGTAAAGGGAGAAGTGCTGATAAATATCACACAGGAGCAAAGGTGACTGTTCGGAAAAAAAGATATAAATAAAACATCAGAGCTGTAACTCTACCTGACGGAGCATATTCAGGTCCCTTGCGACCCTGCATCAGATCCAGATGCTGAGGAACTGTCACTATCAGAATCTGCAACACCACATACAAATGAGAAAGACAGAATATTTGACTTCAAACAATTAGCAAAAGCATGTATATAAACAAATAACACGAAGGATGGATTGTAAATTATTAATCAAAGTACCACTTGAAGAAGATCCAGAATCACTGCTGGAGCTGCTTGAACTGCTTGACTTACTCCTATTATCTGCTTGATTTCCCACTTGCGCAGGTAAGGGTTGGGGAAGATTCCTTTCATCTGTACACATACAGACAGATGCAATATTTCATATAAAGAAATAATTGAGATAAACAATCCAAAAACACCAATCCTGATTCTTAGAAGTTCACCTGTTTGTGTTTCTTTTGGAATCTCTGCCATAGCTGGTGCCTGACTCTGCAAAAGATAAAGATAAAAAAGTATTTAGCAATAATTGCTCCCCAAAGTAAGCATGGCAATCAGAAGTAAAAATTCTATTATTTACCTTCTGGATGGCATTCTGCTGCAAAGCTTCTGCTCTAGCTCGAGCAAGTTCAGCCTTCCTTTTGTTTTTGCTCAAACTTTTCTTGTAGTTGGTAACAAATCTATCAAGCTCCCAGAGAGTCTCAGCATCCACACTATCAATGTCCACTTCAATTTCATCGTCATGTTGATTAAGTGCTGAATTTCTCTTCTTAATGATTTGTACAATAGCATCAAGCTTCTCAGTAGGCAAACTCTGAAGGTTAGTGCTTAGTTTTTGCTTTTCCTCAAATGTCATGTCTCTTTTATTAGGATCTTTTGCCTTTGGCTTTTTTGGAGCTGGGGTTCTACTTGATGGAGTAGTGCTCATGAGTCTTGGAGTCTGTGTCATTGATTCTGGTCTATCCAAAATCCTTCTCATATCAAGAGATGGTGGTGTAAATGCCGAAACCCTTCTAGACAAAGGTGAGGGTGCTGCAGGGGCAACTGCCCCATGATCAAAGCCATATCTCATCTCCCGATTGTAATCCGACTCAATTATGGCCCATCTGTCCTCAAATATCTTTGATAACTGCTCTGCCATTATATGAACATCTTGTCCAGGAGGATTATATGTCATCGCGTTACGAAAAGTGAGTCTCACATCCTCTGCAAATTCCTTCGGTGATTTATACCAATTCTTGTTCAGCCTTGACTTCACAGTTCCCAAGTCCATTGGATGAGTGATAATAGTAAAATAATCATGCAAACCAAGAGCCTCAACATCAACAGGAGCATTAAACACCCAACCATGCTTGTGTTTCATCAATTTTTCAAGCAGTGAACTACAGCTTTTGAAAAACTTAGATCCCATCCCAAAACCATGTCCCATTTCTCCCCCACCTTGCTTCTTCCAATTCAATTTTGACTTCTTGTTACTCTCTGGGGGTGGAAATTTGTCTTTCGCGAGCAAGAACTCTGAGTTATGATAAAATTGGTTTGCTTTAGGTGTTCTCTTCTCCTTCTCAACAGTTTCACAGATCCCTTGACTATTCTCCAACATTGACAAACTTAACTGGTGCAAAGGCCTGGTACTGGCAGGCTCCCGTGGAACACAAGCAGATGCTACCTCTGAGTGAGCACGCTTGGCTCCACCAACATTATTAATCCCACTGCCAACAAGCACATTTGAGTTGCCATATCCACCAACTGGCCTCTGCTTAACTTCAATCCTATTAACCAAACTTCTCACAACACCAAGCTCACTTTCAAGCTTCCACCGAAGCTCCCGCATCTGCTGCTTTGATTTTGAGGCCAAGTTTATCTTGATTCGATCCCTCCACTGTGGCTCCACAACCCCATTTCCCAAAGTAAGGTCTTGGGAGCTAGGAACTGCCTCCTGCTGATGGTTGGGGCTTGAAGGTCCATCATGCTGCTGCTGAACATTGATGCTAGAAGGTTCATCTGGCTGCCGGCTGCATGAGTCATCAGAAACCAGCACTACCGGTGGCTGAACTGTATTCCCATCCAAACTTGAATTCACCTGTGGCTGAGGTGAATTGCCATCCTCCAATCTCGAATCCACTTCTGGCTCAGGGGACTTTCTACCCCCCAATTTTGAACTCACTTGCGGCAGAGCTGGCAGAGCTGTATTCGCTTCCTCTGATCTTGAACTCACTTGCGGCTGAAACGTATTCCCGTCCTCTGATCTTGAACTCACTTGCAGCTGAACCGTATTCCTGTCCTCTGATCTTGAACTCACTTGCAGTTGAGCCGTATTTCCATCATCTGATCTTGAACTCACTTTTGGCTGTGCCGTATTCCCTTCCTCTGATCTTGAACTCACTTGCGGCTGAGCCGTATTCTCATCTTCCAATTTTGAACTTCCTTGCAGCTTAGCCGTATTCTGATCCTCCGATTGAGGTTGAGCCATATTCTGATCCTCCGATTGAGGATGAACCATATTCTGATAATCTGATTCAGGTTGAACCATATTCTGATCCTCCAATTGCAGTTGAGCTGTATCCCCATCCTCCAATCTTGAATTCACTTGCGTCTGTGCCATAATCTGATCCTCCCCTCGCGGCTGAGCCTTATTCCCATCCTCTAATCCTGAACCCACTTCAGTCTGAACCATATTCTGATCCTCCAGTTGTGGTTGCCCCAAATTCCCATCCTCTAATCCCGAAACCACTTGAGACTGAGCCAAATTTCCATCCTCCGGCACTACAACAGGCTGTGCTGGAGGCTGTGTCGAAACATTATCACCTTTGCTCTTGGCCTCAGCGGCCTCACCAGTGTTGCTCTTCTGAACGGTGCTGTTACTGACACTGTTGTCATTGGTAACGGTGGAAGTGGCGGTGCCGTTATTTTCAGTGGTGGAAGCAACGGCGTTAGGGTCTTTCTTTACTTTCCTCCTCGTGTAAACCTTTCTCTCCCCGAATCTCTGTTTCTCTCTGGCTTCATCATGTCCTCCAACCATAGGCTCCGAAGCCATACATCCAAAACCCTAATCCTAACGCCAATCCCAAATCCCCCAAATCCTAGGGTTTTACACACTAATATATCAAAGAATCACACAAGAAAGCCCAAAACACAACAAAAACCAAAGAAATGATGAAAAGAATCAAAACCCTAGAAATTCCTAGGGCTTCTTCCACCGGCAAAATCCCTCCGCCTCACTCAGAACCTTCTCCGAAACGAACCAGACCAACCGTAAAAAACGAATGGCAAAGAGAAAGATTTAGGGTTTCGAAAGCTCGATTACCTTTGGGTTTTCGATCAGATCTCGCAGACACACACTCACGCTCTCGCTCTGTGTGTTTTTTTCTCTTTCTCTCTCTAGAACACTTCGGTGTTTCTCTCTCTTTCTCGAAACGCTGGTCGTTTTATCGAATCGTCACAGGTGTACGGCAACGGTGCATTCGTGGGGAAGCGGGGACCAGGCTTAAGCGTTTGGGGGTTAAACAACAAAGAGCCGTGCCCGGGAAGCATTATATCACCGAAAAAAGTTCGGGACGTGGACTCACTCGCTTCTATACATCGTGTTTATAACGCACCAATGGGGAGGGACGTGGCATGGCGCGTGTAGCACACGCTAGGTTGGGAGGGTGAGAGGCTTTGGTGGCGGGGAGTTTCGTTTGCGAGAATTTATAAAGCTATCTTAGGCGGGGGAGTGGCGCGTGCTTGGTACTCTCCGGTTTAGTGGGTTTCGGTCTAGCTTGTGCGGACCGGTGCTCGGAAGGTTCACACAATCGCCCTCGTAGCGGGTGGAGGAGAATGTTGATTTTTTTTTTTTTATTGAGTTTGGGTTGGGTGGGTACTGGGAAGGGCTTATGTGGGCTTTGTGATGTTATGGGTCAAAGCCTGGAAGATTCTCACTAGCGAAATCCGTGACTATGAAAATCTAGTTTTTACTTTTCACAATATAAAAAATATAAATAATTGATTTGACAAAAGAAATTATAAATAGTTGACCAAAAAAATTGTTAATATAAAATAAAACAATTTCTAAATTGTTCGGTTAAAAATATTACAAAAACATAAAGAAAAAATATGTATAAAATAACATAAATATCCTTAATTAAAAAATGTGTAAAAATAAAGAACATTAAGAATAACATTATAATTAAAATTATTTTTTAACTCAAAATTTAAATTCTCACCTTTCCTGTGAGAATATTTTTATGGAAAACTTTGCTAAAAAAATTCTAAGGAACATTATTTCCTAAAAATGTTATATAAAAAAAAACAAATCAAATATGAAAAACTAATATTTTCAACTTAAGAATCTAAAATTTTCCTCTAGCAAACGCTCGTAAGTGTTTTAAATTCCCCAAAGCAACTTTCTCTTATTTTGGTGTAAAATGGGAATATTGCGAAAATAATATGCGTCACTTACCTTTTTTTTTTACTTTATTTCTTCTTAACAATTTATCAATGCAATGACTAATTTCTAGATTTCTTTCCTTTCGCCTCCTTCTATTTTTTGACTTTTTTATTGTTCCAAATGAAATGTATGTTAAAAGTGAATATGATTAATTAAAGATGGAATAATTTTTATTAAGAAATAAAATATGTATTACATTCATATATTTATTATTCATTATTAAAAATATTTTCTACTTTTAATTATTTGAAATCAATCTTAATATTATATGAAGAAATATGTTTTTGAGGTTAAGAGACGTTTGATAAGTAAAAAAATTTAGTTTTTTGAACATTTTAAATTGAGATTTTTTTTTCATGTTTGGTATCTAATTTTAAAAAGAAAACAACAATTTCAAAAAGAATGTTTCTTGGGAAAAAATATTATCTAAGTTTTTCACAAAATTATTTCCTTAAAGCGGTGAGAATCTAACTTCTTTCAAGTTAATCTTTTATTATGATAAAAATATCACATTATTCTTATTAAATTATTTAATATGATAATAATTAAAACACATGCAAAAATACAACATTATTCTTTGGGGGCATTTGATAAGGGAGATTGAGTTGGATTGGAACAACCAAACTCAAGCTCAATTTCATACTACATTATCTACTTTTTTAAAAACTAAATCTACCAAAATAAAGTCTAGATCAAGTTGAATTAGTGAGATGAATCAAATCATGAACACCTCTCATTATAAAAAAAAGAAAATGAATTGGCCGTTTGTATTTGTGTGGTCATTGTAAATCATCTTGTTTTAATTATTAATGTATATTAATTCTTTAATAGATTATGAGATGAGGCCAAATTAGATAATTTTTAAATATTATATTGTTTTTAAATGAATCTTATGTCTCATGTATGTTTGTTCCAATTACAATTCACTTGTTTGTTATCTAATTTCAAGAAGTATAGAACCTACAACATTGTAAAAAATAAAGAATTATTATAATTTTGTTTTGCTACTTTTTATTTGATATCCAATGTAATTAGGGCTTTGTGTTTTCCAATGAGGCTTGAGATATTCTTACAAGTTTTGAATATTTAGATCAATTATGGGACTTATCCTCGATTTATGATTTATTACACATAAAATTCTCCATTCCTCCTTGATGATGCACTATGTGTGAATCAAACTTAGGTCTTCTCCCACAACCAACTAAGTTATAACCATTGGGTACAAGATTTTCCACTACTAATTCTACTATATCTTTCTATATAGTTCAATATTTTGTTACTAAATAAAAACATTTATAGTTGGGTTATAAATATACACTCAATTTTTTCTCTCTCATTTTCTTCTTATCTCCCTCCTTTTTTTTTATCATTTCATTATCATGTTTATCATTTTATCTCTACATCTTGTTGTGAGCAACAACCAATACCCATCATTAGTTGAACATTTTTTTAAAACAATAAAGACTTTAAACACATTTTCAATAACTATTTTATTGAATAATAATAAACAACAATAATCTTTCGAACTATTTTTTATCTTATCTACATGTGTCTACTTTGTATATGAACTTTACAAATGGTTGATTAGGTAAAATAATTATTTGTGAAATATCAAATTTATCTTATATTTCATGTGTCATCATCACCTAATCTCAAAAATATCTCATATTAGTTAACTAAAAATCTTGCAGTTTACGTAAAACATGCATAAGTATTCAACAAATAATGTCACACATGTTTCAATTGGTTGTGAGACCAACACTTACCCATCATCATTAACCTCACAATTAATATAATTACTAAAATTGTTCACGTGTGCTTGCAATAAGAGATATCTAAGAAGGTAAGAAAAGAAACTAATGCATTGCAAACTCAAATAAATTGGACCAATGAGAGAAGATGAAAGATGACACAATATGGAAAAGTTCAAATCTATGAGTCAACTTACCTTTAACTAAAATAATCTATGTTGAAATTGAGTTCTATAACATAGACAAAACATGTCACTTAGGGATATGCAAGTACATAACCACACTTTTTGTATTATATTTTAGGAAGGTTTATTAATTTTGTTCTTTTTTTATTATTATTGAATTGTGGATAGCATGGAAATGATTAAGTATGGTAGCAATTCTGAGTTTAATTAATAATTTTAATATAACTTTTATTTTGATATTTGTAATAGTATTTTGATGAAATATTATGACCTTTATTTTAGATTTATCTAATATTATTCATTATTTGAATTCATAATACAATAAACTAAAATCATTAACATAATTGAACTACCTATATTATGTGGAGAGCCCTTAAGGTTAGAAAAAGATAGGAATCTTTTTTTGTGATTTGGACATGGTATCATTTAAAACTTTAGAAATAAGGAACTTCCTGTATTAGAAGAATAACTAGTGAGTTTATTTTTATTTTTATTTTATATTCTTTCTCATGTGAATGAGAAATAAAAACAATTCAATATAAATAGCTCAAATATCTCTAGTTCTTGGTACATAGTTTATGTTATTTTAAATGGGACATAATGGAACTAGTGAAAAGCCATAACCTTTACACCAATCATAATCTCAAATACCTGATTGAAGATCATATAGAGTAGGATATATCTATATAAGAGATAATATGATAGAAGAAAGTCCAAGTATATGTCACTTCATTATTCACAATACTAAGAACATCAATTATACAAGTTTGGAAGATATAAGTTTTCAAAAAGAAAGAGGATGTGAATACTCACTATAACAAGTCACAAATATTTGCATCAAGGTAGGGAATAAGTCTATGACATCTAAGCTCCCACAAATAGACTATATATAGCAAAACAAAATACAAAGCAAAACATATACATAATGCACAACCCTTATATGTGTCTAGCACCCATTTGCACTACTAATATAGCCCTCATGTGATACTGCTTTCCATTTCCCTGCTTAGAACCAAGCAAAACCAAAAAAAAAACTAACAAGGAGGAGTGAGGCTTTATAGTAAAGTACAATAAAGGCAGGAGAGTAAACATACACATAATATCTAAGGTCTTCAACACATAAATGCCTATTGAGTTGTACACTCATACTTTATGATTTAACAAAATACATTTAATACATAATAGGAAAATATGCTAAATGTCAATATTTTGCATAATGAAATATCTCAATCACAAGTATTTATACTTACACTAGTCATCATACAATTTGAAATCATTACAATCCAAACATATCAAACAATCACCTAACCCACAAAGTTAGTCATTCTATATGAATGTGATGCATGTCCTTATGTTAGTCATTACTACTCTTCCATTTATGATGTCATGCATGGGGTATCCAAATAGTATTTATATGGTGCCCTTGACACTAAGCCATGGAATAACCCAAAACTAAGAATGACACTTAGCCTAGGATAACATCAACTTTGGATGGCACTAAGCCTAGAGTGACACTAAGCATGGGATGCCATGATGGATGGTTTATTTCAATATCTTCCTCTTGATTTTAGAGATTAAATGGATGCAATAAATTTTCATCAAAAATACTTACCCCTCATTTGTAAATCTATTAGTTAAACAAGACCTAATGGAGTGAGATATAGATTGACGGACGGTATATCTTAGGACAGAGTGGAGAAAAACTATAAGCTTGGTGGAGGGTTAAACCTATTAGTAGTTCTATGTTCCAGTCACCCTTTTTTCTCTCTTTTGTCTTATTTACACTTTTTTCTTCCCCTCTCCCTTTCTCTTTCTGTCTTATTTACGATTTATCATTGGGTTCATCTACTACCGACCCCAATTAACTTGGGTTAAAGGTGTTGTTGATGTTGATTTGTAAACCTGTTAGTGCGCATTCTACAAGCATTTTATCACCCATAAAACCAAATTGTAAGCCTTTACTAGAAAAAGTTGTTTAAGACCAGTCAAAACATTAAGTATGATTTTAAAAGTAAAGAAATTAGGAGGGAAATCATACTAAGTAATATGATAGTAAGGTTACTTAAATCTAGATATAATGTAATTGAAAAAAAAATGAATACTTAAAACAACCAAGAGGGGGGGTGAATTGGTTGAAAAACTTTGTCCAATTAAAAATTTAAATCAGAGTAGCCACAGGATCTTTATCACTTATTAGAAATTCTTTTGATACCAGAAATCAATTTTCAATCAACTCCCCTTTTCAAGAATGCAGAAAACAGAGTATCTCAAACTGTGCTTTGAATACGATTCACAAACAATGTAATAAGCATGTACAACTGAGAAAATTAAAGAACACACAGATTTTATACTGGTTCACCTCAAACACTATGAGGCTACATCCAGTTCTTCACTCAAAACTAGAGAGAAGTTGCACTATTGCAAAATATTCTTTACAAGCAAAATTACAAATCTCTCTTTGTCAACCCTAGACAAAGTTCAGCAATCTAAAACATTATTAGATCCTTAGAGACACCCCTTTCAACCTGAGAACTCTACCCAGTTGAAAAACCCAGAGAAAACACTATCTATATGCTTGAAAGAAACCCATTACAATAGAGTTACAAGATTTCACTATTACAAATAAATTGTAAAACCCAATCACTAAGCAAGAAAAGATATCACCTGATAATCCATTGATGAATGAATATGAATGAATCACAGATGAGAATGCAGATTATTACACCACAGATATGTAGCTTTTCTTGACTTTGATTGAAAGTAAAAACTTCAACACATGATCTTCATGAGTAATTGATTCTATGAAGCTTCTATAATGTTTCTTTCTCAGAATTTTATCACTAATGAAAGCACTGATTGTTTGTGAATGATCACTAAACGAAAATCTCAAAAGCACTTGTTAATTCTCTTCTTCTTATTTTCTGTCGCAGTGACTTCTATTTATAACATAATTTTTACCAAAAATAATCGATTAAATAAGCTCCTGTAATCGATTATTTCGACTATGTAATCGATTAATCCAAGATGGTAATTGATTAAAATGCTTATAGCTCGTTCAAGATTCCAAGAACGAATAGTTTAATCGATTAAACCGACACGTAATCGATTAAACCAGTAATTTATGAGTTTTCTATTTAGACCAATTAATCGATTATGATTTCCTGTAATCGATTAAAACCGAATGACAGTTTTTACCAAAACATATGTGTAATCGATTAAAATATTTGGTAATCGATTAAGGCAGTCAGAATAACTTTTCAATGTTTGCCTTTTTAATCGATTAAATCATTGAGTAATCGATTATAATGATCATGTCTAGATTTCA
>PYAF01002460.1:167172-193997 GCA_007407185.1 Glycine tomentella
GCTTCCTAGAGGCCTTTATTTATAGATAAATCTAATTAGGGTAACAAGGCCTATTTTCTTGTTCCAAATCTGAATCAAATCTTCTTAATTAAGGAAACTAAATATATTTATAGAATCCTTTAATTAAGGCAACTAATCCTAATATAGCACCAAATCTGAAAATATATAATTTAAATAAGGAAACAATTTCAACCTCACGTGACCCGCGCGCGATCTCGCGCTAGTCGTGTGGAATGGCCGAAAGAATGGCGCTTGTCGCGCGACTTGGCAGAAGAGAATACCCTTAATCCTTGAGGTACTGGCGCGTCTCGCGTGATAATGGCGCTACAAGCGTGGTACTCTCGGGTTCTCCACGCTGGTCGCGTGGATTCCACGCTTGTCGCGTGGTGTCTTCCAGTGATTGTTCTTCAACTCTGCACTTGACGCGACTCGCGTGACACTCCCGCGCGGATCGCGCGGGACTCCAGTACTTGTTTTCTTCTTTCTTTGGCCTTTATTCTCCTCTTTTGTCCTGAAAATGCATAATTGGTATTGGAATGAGATAAAATAAAATATTATTAATAAACTAACTAAAACTAATCTAATTCCTAATTATTTAATCAAAATATAACCTAAAATTATCCTAAACTAAGATGTGTTTGCAACACATCAGTTTGCGTCTCTTCGAGAATTTTATAAGGTTACAAAAATGTTAAAGATCTTGTATATTATCTTCGCCCACCCCCATGGTGTCACATAAAAGTTCCTACTACAATCTCCCTCCCATCCCTTTTATCAATTTGCAACAAAAAAAAAAATTGTGCCCCTTGATAATGCAATCACCACCCCCATCCTCTTTATCATTTTCCACATTCACTTAATTTGATTAATGATTTGATGTGTATGTGCAACTTTATCATTGGTTCTTTATGATTATATTTGTGTTAATTCTCAAACTTGCTTACGACTATAAACTAAAGTAAAATGTGGCTAATCTAGGTTTAATTACCAAAATTATCAAACAATTATATTTGTTTAGTTACCAAATTATAGACAAGGAGTGTTTGATGGTAGTCTAGTGAATATGTAATTAGCTTATATCATAAAAATTATGTTCATTTATTTTCAAGCATCCAATCTTTAGTCTCATGTCAAATTCTTGCAAGGTGTAAGATATCCTCATAAAGAAAGTTAATATGACCAAAGATCCAAAGAAGATTGAAATGGTGGAAGATTGTGATTCTTGGCCATGCCTCTTTGTCGTTGCATATGAGAAAACATTATAAATGAATTCATATTCAACGACTGAAATTAGAATTGTTGGTCCTATTTGAGATTTTAGTTTTAACTTTCATATTACGTGCTCAAACTATCTACATCCACTAACATAACAATGACAAATGGTGCAAGACCATGGTAGGTGTCAATAATCAAGATGTGTGTTGGTGAGAAATAGATACCAACCTCTCTATGCCATGGTTGGTGCTAGGTGTACATAGTCATTCCATTCAAAGGAAGTTAGGAGATGGTGCAAGCAGTTTAAGTGGTTCTGAAACACAAATATATCATTTTACTCATAACTAAGCTCTAGACCAACCAACCTGAGCTGTACCTGTTGCCTTGTACTCTTTATATTTTTCAAGAGAAAAGACACGCCAATGAACAATAAAAATATTGTATTTGCAATAGAGTGACTGATATTGTAACATCATTTGGACTAGTTTGTAACAAACTTTGCACAGATGGTAGAGATAACATAACAAATTTGTACATTTTGAATATATAGACTCATACCAAGATCTTGTACAAAGCTTGAATAGTAGCAATGACAATGTTCTTTTGAAATTTCATAATTTATTTTTAGATGTATTTGTTGGTTCATCTTATGTTTACAAATCCTCCTATACCTTTGGATCATATGTCAATTATGCAAATACCTAAAGCATCAAGCGATATGTAAAAATGTATAACCACAAACCAAACGTAATGTCACAATCTATGCCAAACACATAATATCTATAGACCTAAACTGCATAATCTTGTCACACATTTTATGCTTTCAAGGCCTAATTTATTCAAAGGATGAATACTTTAATTATTTCAATCAATGAATTAGTCCCTAATAAAGACAGTAGAAAAATAACCCATGTACATAAACTCAAATGTAACAAATTAATGGTTCCTGAAATTGAAATTAAGGGAAAAAGAATCCCTTGTATCATAAATAATCAAACAAATATGTAGCTACTCCAAAGACCAAGCTATCAAATCTATAGCAACTCCAAATTTCAACATGTAGATTCATTGCAATAAACTTCATGAAAACATTGAATACGTTAATATCCTATCCATGTAGAATGAAACTACACATGAAGAAAGAAAGAAACCACGATTAGTGTAATTCAAATTGACCAACTAAAAATAATTTGAAACACATACCAAAACATTTAAAATTTCTTACCTTCAATTCAACCAACTTAATAAGCTTCTTCATCAAGTACTTTTGGCTTGCAACTTCATCTATTGTGACCATGTTCTTCGAATTATTGGCATGCTCTATTTTTGTTGGCAATCTACTCATTGACAACTCTAGACTACTTTTGATTCTTCTAGGTTGAGACAATTTGATAGAATCCTTTTGTCTTCCATTAGTTTGTGCTATTATTAGATCTCTAATAAATAATTCATGTTCTTCATTTAATTTCTCACATGTAGGGAAATCTTGAGTTGTCTTTGAAAGAAATGTGTATGTACTAGTATGTTCTTTAGAATTCATTCGTTTAGCCTTTTCATGCACTAGTGCTAACTATGAAGATATAAACTTGTATACCTTTTCAGTATTTGCAGCAAGATCATATAATGAGCTTACTTGATTAGACACACTATGCTTCACAAAGTTGATGAATTAATTTGCACGCATATAGTATTAGTTTTACTTCCAACAAATTCAATTCCCTTATGAGCATCTTTTGTCTAACATTCTAAATAATAATTTGGAATTTGAACAATGTTTTATCTTGAAAAGTTACCAACATGTGCTTACATAATATCCCCATAAACTCATAAAGGTGACAATCACAATCAGCTACCTTGGTGACAAGATCCACACAAACATTAAATGATTGTTTTGTATTGAAACAATTAGATACCTTATATGTATGTTGAGACCCATTTTTTTCCTTTGTGAATTGGCTAACCTTTGCAAGCTTATCTTAAAACTTCTTATAAATGTTTCTTGTATAAATAGATGCAGTACGCTCTTCAATTTTTGACCCAACACTTAAAACATGTGATCGATACCTCGATTCATAGTTTTTTTCCCTTTCTCATATATTCCTATTATAAATAAGAATCCAAGATTGTCTTATATTGTATAGACTTTGAATTCATTCATTTGTCTCCAAACCATACCAACCATTATGTGATGCCAATGTTCTTCAAAATCTTTTATGCAAGATGAACCATGAATATACCTTTTTAGTTCATGCTTTAAATTTAATATTTTATGGTATATGTGTGAAAGTTTCTCAGGAAATTTTTTTCTAATGTGCCATGAAAAAAAACAATGTTATGTATGAGGAAATACCTTGGATGTTGCCAATCCAATAGCTTTATCTTGATTGGCAATTATCAACACAAGACTTTTTTCACATATTGCTTGAAACCAATTTTCAAACAACAAAGTAAAAGACTTTTCTATTTCATCTTGCAACAAAATACAACCAAATAAAATTGATTGCTAATGATTATTCAACCAGCTAAAAGGGGTGAATGACATACTATACTAGTTGGTTTTATATGTAGTGTCAAATGTAATAACATATCCAAAAATTATATAGGCTAACCTTGACCTTGCGTCAACCTAGAAAAAGTTATTTTTCCTAGCCTCATCATCACATTGTATGACATATAAAAAATCTAGATTCTCAATTTTTTTACGTTTACAAAAGTTAAAAACAGTTTGAGTATCTACAACCTCTAAATTCTTAAAACGAAGATTTCTAAAATGATTCCAAGAATCTCTATCAGAAAAGGATGAACTTACATCAATAAAAAAATTCAGCAACCTTTTCGGTTGGTAAACCATCTTTAGCAAAATTTTAAAAAGGTTATTTGCTGCCATGCTCATTGTTTCATGACACCTAAGGTAGTTCACACTTTTAGGTCTAACCATTGCATGTTATGAACATTATTAAAATTAATGATCACCCATTTAAATCTCTCACTTTTAAAATAGTGAATGACGCCTTACAACTAGTTTGTGAAGTTGAGGACCTTTTTTTGACCTTTTCTCAATATCATATCACTTCTTCATTATTGTTGGTTGTATATTGACCAACGTTGCAGCATACGAGTATACAAAAATTTTCCTTAGTAGAATAAGTGCGAATTCCAAAACCTTGTTCCTTAACAAGTGCTAGAAATTTCTAACATCCATATGAGGATAATAATTATTGTCTACATGCATATTTAAAGCATAGGGTGAAACACGCTTTAAAATTCTTTCTAAATGACATTCTCCTTATAATTCTCGATGCACTTCTATAAAAAAGAAAAGGGAATAAGGTATAAGTAGACCATTATAAAAAAACTTCAAATAAAAGGATGAACACAACAAAGGAATTAGTTTATAATTCTTGTGAGATATAATCCTTTTTTTCCTTCAATTTGTTTTGTAGTCTTCATCATTTTGTATTTACTAAAAATAAACAGGTACTTATGTTCAAAGGTTCCAAAGTCCCATGTTCAATGACTCCAACAAGTACTTGATACTTGGCAATGAAATCAGATTCTTAGTATAGGTTTTTAACAACAATCAATTGAATTAATAGTATGAAAACCTTTTTTAATAATGCATCAATTGAATTATAAAATGTACACATTATCGCATGTCACAGAATTTGGAATAAATACAACATCATATTTCAACACAACCAGTTTAAATTGTTGAATATCAATTTATGCAAAAGGGAAATCCTTTTGTTTCTTGATTTGATTCCACAAATTTATCATCAATAAATTTATAGATAAATATTACTTTAGTGAGTAAATTCACAATTGACAAAGGTTAAATTTGTTTTTTTAAAAAAGTAGTTGCGTCAACATTTGGCGCAAGGGACACAAGTGCATGTGTGTGACACAATGTATTCGCTTTTCACTATTGGGTGCATATAATCCATATGAAACATATTCTCAAAATTAGGGTCGTGATGGGACAATCAGTCGATCCCATAGTTTGTTAGGAGGAAAACTACGGAAAAATCTTTTTGAAAAGAAAATGGTCTTTGTAACCAAATTTGAGTTCAGGAGTATTAAACGTAGGAAAAGTGGCATCCTACAACGTCCATCATAAAGATGATTACCTCTAATTAATCAAACAAAAGATTTTTTACTTTCAAAATATTTATCTCTCCCGAAAATAAAATAATTATGACAAGGATTTATTTTATTTCTAATTAATGTCAAATTTTATTATTAGTTTTGAGGGGGAAAAGAGTTAACATGTTACTATTTTGATTTTTTTACCTTGCTTGGGAAAGGTTATGCATGCGCAGTTAAAGATGTTGTTGATGTTGATGTTGAAGATTTCAAAATTGTCACAATTCGTACGTCCTAAAATATAAAATTGACAAAGGTGTACACCTAAGCAATTCTTTAACACAATTTTGTTATATTAAATTGTAAATACTTAGTTATGAAATATTATTTTGTTACTTGATTAAGTTAAAATTGTTAACACTTATGATTAATATTACCCATCTGCATTATCATTACAATTTCAAAGCCTTAACTTTTTAAATAAATCTTTAATCCTTTAATTCTAAAAGTCACGTTCCTGATGCACCAAAGTGGCAGTTCCATAAACTAATAAAAATTTAAATAAATGGATTAGAACAATATAAGCCAAAACTTAGCAAAAAAAAAAAACAAATATGATAAAAAAGAACAAAGTAATCCAGCAAACATAAAACTAACTCATGCAAAAACTTAATCATTCATATATAGAGGCTAAAAGGATGCATAATAAACAAGGAAAAACTAATCGAGACTTTAACTATGAAAGAAAAGAATAAAGCATCAAAAATAAAGAAAAGGAGATTAAAAACAAGTAAATGATGGGGAGGAGTGCAACAGTGCATCTTTCAACACTCATTTCTTCTATCTTTTCACAATGGAATTTCTATGAAACAACTAATCTTATGGAATATATAGAACATGTTGATGTCCTTTCCTTAACTCTCATCCATTGGACACTAAAAGCACCCATTGAGAACTAAAATCATTTCCATTAATCTATGCATATATGTCTTTTGGCTTGAAGTAAGAGCACCAAGAGCCAAAATCACACCGAGAGCAGGTAGTGAATAGAACACGAAGGCTAAAAACAAAAAGCCACTCATCATAAGCCCCCCATGAATGTATGCATTTTATTGAACTAGTAAACAAACTCTAACTCAAACATAGAGAGTACATACACACTCAACATGATATTGTTGAACCCCAAACGTTGAGAGAGCTTTGAATAAATGACATAAATAAAGAGACAACATTGAAGGGCCAAAATTTAGCTAAGTCAATTAGTCTAGGCATTTTATAGGGGTGGGCATGGATTAAATTTTTAAGAATCCAATACATATCCAATTCATATCTACTTAAATGGATTGGATTTCAAATCTATATTCATATTTTTTAAAAAAACAATTTGGATTCAAGATCGAACCCATTTTAATGGATATGGATTTGGTCATATCCAATCTATATTCACTTAAATGGTATAAGGATTTCTTTTACAAATTTTAGTAATTAAACGCTAAAAAGTAAAAACTAGCACTTGTCCATTTAAGAGCTAATTTCAATCGACCTTAGTCAAGACTATTTTCGATCGATCTTGGTTAGGGTATTTTCGGCCTACCTCAACCAGGACAATTTTGGCTAGCATCGGCATAAACATTTTTAGACCGACGTCAACCAAGACTATTTTTTGGCAGACGTCGCTTAGTGCATGTTTTTGGTCAATCTTAAGTAAGGTTATTTTTTGGTTGAGGTTGGCTAGGATTTTAGTCAATGTTGATCAATGATAATTTTTTGCCTACATTGACTAGGGTTTTTCAATCAACATCAACAATAACTATTTTGGTCGACGTTGATTAAGATTTTTGTGGCAGACATCGATAAGGTTTTGTTTTTGCCAATATCTGTCGTTGATATTTTTTGGCCAACATCAGCTGGGACTATTTTTTGGTCAATGTTGGCTAGGTTTTTTTGCTAACGTTGGTTGAAACTATTTTTTTGTTGCCATCAGCTAGGGTTGGTTGGCCAACATCGACCATGACTATTTCTTTTGGTTGGTGTTGGCTAGGGATTTTTTTGTTGACATCAACTAGGATTTTTTAGATTGACGTCAATTAGGAGAATATTTTGGTCGATGTCAGCTAGGTTTTTTTTGCCGATGTCGATTGATGATGTTTTTCAGTCGATGCAGGCCAAAAATATCCTAGCCGACATCGACAAAAAAATAGTCTCGTCTGACGTTGATCAAAAACCTTAGTTGATGTCGGCCGAAAAACCTACCCAACGTTGCTAAAAAAATTAATCTTAACAGACATCGACTATAAAGCCCTAGCTGACGTTGACAAAAAAATAGCATTGACTGATGTTGGGCAAAAAATATTCCCGACCAATTTTGTCCGAAAAAACCCTTATCAACATTAACTGAAAAATAGTCTCTATCGATGATAGCTTAAAAACATCATTAGTTGACGTCAACCAAAATAACTCTAGATGACATCGACAAAAAAAAAAAGCTCCTACCAGAGTTGGCCAAAAAACTCTAGCCGTCATCGTCCAAAAAATTGTATTGGATTTAAAAATCTAAACAAATATTTAATCTATATCCAATTAATTGGATTGGATTTAAAATCCAAAAAATTGGATTTGGATATGAAACCACACCATTTAAATGGATTTAAAGTGAATTCAATTGGATTGGATATGGATTTGTTTTATATATTTGGATTTTTTTACCCAACCCTAGTAGCATTTTATCAAACAAGTAGTTGGCAAGAACTAATAAATTGAATAACATCAAACAAATGATATTATCAAATTCAATAACAACTCAAAGTTCAAAACAAGAAGGGAAATTCAAAGAATATAAGAGGAATATCCACCAGATAACATATTTACAAAGATATTGCACAATGAAATGAATTACCAAATGGAAGGTTCTCTTCTATTAGTTACTTAATGAAATACCACTTGGATCCTTTGTTAGTATGGAAAATTACAACAGATGATCCACTATCACAAACTTTTTTCTTTTTTAATAGAACTCTCCCCAAAGCCTTTACTCTTTTAATAGAAAACTCTCAAGAACTTCCAACTTTTTCCAAAAGTCCCGAAAAACCCTCTCCCTTAAAGGATGACAATTGCCCCTTTTATTGTTGGTGCCTCATCTTTTTTCCTTGAACTAATCACGAGAGTGGACCTCAAAATTCCAACTTCGCGTATTGTAGCGTTAATCTGGCGTCGAGTCTTTCAAGTTCCTATTTTTGTGCTCTATTTGGTTCGTCTTAGTCTCTGTCACTTTTGTTTCAGGTATGTTGTCACATACATCTTCGAGGGACCCTTGCCTGATGTGCTTGGTAGAGCTTGCGTGAAGGAGGGGGATAATGATCGAGCAAGGAGTAGCATGGAGGTGGTGATGATCTGTTGGGAAAAGTAGATATGAACACAGGAATGTGATGGCATCGTTTCTGAGGAGACAAATAGGGCAAAAATTAAAAAATAATACAGATCAATTATTTAATTAGCAAAATGGTGCAATTTTTTCAATATTTAGCAAACTGGGGCAGCCTAACACGCCCAGGGTTAGGCGTGTTTAAACACGCCCCAAGCTAGGCATGTTTGCTCTGGTGGTGACACGTGGCAGGCAAAAACAGGGGCCTAGGGTTTTCGCGATGTTTTCGTAAATTACGGAAGGCTATAACTTTTGACTGGGACGTCCGATTAACGCGAAACCTATGGCCACGCGCTCGAAATTGAGAGGAGAAGGCCTGGGAAAGTCCCAATTTTTCCCAAAAGAGGTCTCTAAGTGCCTTAAAATTGCGATTTAAGTTTTGGAGCCCCAAAAAAATTTTTGTTTTCTGATATTTTATCTACTCAATTAGTGAATTGCAAACTATTCTTTTAATTTCGAGCATTCTGACATAAAATACGTCATCATCGGACATTGCTACGAGAAATTACGATTGTTCAAACTTATATGCATCGTCAATTTTATAGTATAATTTTGGAAATTTATGCATTTGTTTAGGGTTATGGGTTAATTAACTGTTGGATTTGGTTAATTGTTTAGGGTTTATTGGGTTCAGTTTAGGGGTTTAGGGGTTTAGGGCTTTGGGTTAATGATTAACTGTTGGATTAGGTTAATGGTTTAGGGGGACAAGGTGTATGTGTTTAGGGCTAAGGGTAATGTGTTTGGATAATTTTTTAAATTATTTTTGCGATCACAACAACATGATTTTTTAGGATTTATGGTTTAGGATTTTGGGTTTTGGGTTTAGGTTTATGGTTGAGGATTTAGGGTTTATGCTTTAGGGTTTAGTGGTTTAGTGTTTGGGGTTAATTAATCCAAAGCCCTAAACCACTAAAAATATACAGCAATAACCTTGACGTACATTGTTTCAACTTGTGCCAAGTTCATGATCATATACACAGAGAAGAAGCAAAACAGAACCATCAACAGTTAGTTATTAACTCAAATCCCTAAACCCCTAACACTAAAACCATCAACACTAACCAATTATCCAAATACACTACCCTTAGCCCTAAACACATACACCTTATCCCCCTAAACCATTAACCTAATCCAACAGTTAATCATTAACCCAAAGCCCTAAACCCCTAAACCGAACGCACTAAACCCTAAACAATTAACCAAATCCAATAGTTAATTAACCCACAACCCTAAACAAATGCATAAATTTCCAAAATTATACTATAAAATTGACGATGCATATAACTTTGAACAGTTGTAATTTCTCGTAGCAATGTCCGATGATGACGTATTTTATGTCAGAATGCTCGAAATTAAAAGAAGTAATTAGATAAACAAAGAATAGCTTGCAATTCACTAATTGAGTAGATAAAATATCAGAAAACAAAAAAATTTTTGGGGCTCCGAAACTTAAATCGCAATTTTGAGGCACTTAGAGACCTCTTTTGGGAAAAATTTTTGGGGACTTACGTAGGCCTTCTCTCAATTTCGAGCGCGTGGCCACCGGTTTCGCGTCAATCGGACGTCCCAGTCAAAAGTTATAGTCTTCCGTAATTTACGAAAACACCGCGAAAACCCTAGGCCCCTGTTTTTGCCTGCCACGTGTCACCACCAGAGCAAACACGCCTAGCTTGGGGCGTGTTTAAACACGCCTAGCCCTGGGCGTGTTAGGCTGCCCCAGTTTGCTAAATATTGAAAAAATTACACCATTTTGCTAATTAAATAATTAATTTGTATTATTTTTTAATTTTTCCCGACACATAGGGAATTAGGTCATAGTGATAGTTAGGATGAGTTAGGGTATTGGATGGGTGTTTGGTCGGGTTCAAGTAATGGGCCTTTCTTTTCCCATTTTTTTAATTTGATGAATTAATGGATCAACAACACTTGATTTGAGCTTAATTCATTAAACTGAAAAATAGAATTCTATGAAATTTTCTCTCTCTTTTTTTTTCTTTTCCCCTTTTTTATCTTCTCTTATTTCTTTTTTCTTTCTGTTTTATATATAAAATAATAAGTAGTCTGAACAAAATTGGGTGTTAACACATACCTATTTGGAGCGATCTTAGGTAGAATCAAGCACAAAAATTCTCCAGGCAACAAAGAGGTACAAAGCCACACGGGAATTAGAAACTGTAAAAGATAATCTACCGCAATGATTAGAAGGACTTTACATTTTTAGGATGTGTATGTGATGAATATCAAGGCATAACTTGTGAATTTGCTGCCACAATCAAACAAGTTGGTCACGTTGGAGGAGGTAATTGAAAGGGTAACTAGGAGAGAAAGAGAGTAATAATTTGTCATGTGAGTTTTGTTTAGTGAATAACACGAGTTTTTTAAAGTGAATTACTTATAACCATTATATTAGATTAAGATGGATGGATAAGATTTTGTGTCATAATATAATTTGATACCTTGGTATCAATTGATCCTACCCCTTATTTATTTACTTAGATTAAGGTTATTATCCGTAACTCTTTCAAAGGCATTTTTATATGTATATGATTGCATTATGTCATAATTGGTACTGAAATTTTGTGCCTACACTAACAAAAACTAGCATTTTTTTTCTAGAAAAATTACTTTTCATATTAGTTATGTTTAAAATCGATGTAGAAAGTATCTATATAACATCAATTTTGTAGATAATAGATGTTGTATAGGTACTTTATATATCAATTTTATATAGAACTGACACACAAATCTAGGTAGATGTACTCTTTTGACACACTTTCTACATTGGTTTTAACCACAACCGATGTAGAAAGTGATTTTATCAACGTTTTAAAAATTGATGTTGAAGTGTTTAACTTTCAAGAATGGTCATTTCAGCATTAGATGTTGAAAGCCTTATATAACCGTTGTTAAAAGAGTTTTTGTAGTAGTGAGAAAATCTTAGGAATGACCCATGTAATTTACTCTAAAATTCAAACAAAGGTTGATCAAGTCACATTTAAGCATTAAGAAAAGCAAAAAAAAAAAAAACTTAACTATAAATAATAAACACGTATTAATAGTTCAAAAGATATAAATGAGAGTGAGTTTAATTAGCTACATCAAACCGCAAACTATGGGAGCTCATACACTCATGATTGAGAAGGGCATAAAAAATAGTGAAGAGAAGATAAAGGTGAAAAATAAAGGCTTAAGAGAGTTCCACGTAGCTGCAGTACTTGTTCCAAAACCTAGGTTAGAGAATAATGTTCGATTCTCTTGCAAGGAGTGCCTTTAATTGCTTTGTTTTTTGTCTATAAAGAGTTAGCACGACATTTCTTGCTAGGTTAGAGCTCCAGTAATGATCACTAGAGCACTTTTGGATGGACATACTGGGCTAACCTTTTTTGGTATATTTATTATTCTTAAGTTAAAATTCAAATGAATTATCATTTTAAAGAAAAAATATAAAGTTATAAATATGTGAGCTAATATGTGGGACCCAATTTAAGTTCTTAATAAGATTATTGTTGGAGTAAAAAGTTTGTAGATATCTTCAAGGCTGAGGTGACACATGGGACCCACACAAATTTGGTTAAGATCCAAGGAATGAGATCTTCATTATGGATGCTCTAAGGTGTTATTGACTATTTTTAGCCCATCGAGTACTTGCTTTAGCTAGGCCATAAATCCTTTGAGAATATAGTGCTTTCTGGCTTGTGTCTAGTTGGGCGAGACTCTATTGGTTGGACCAATGGGAACTGTTTGCCTTGACCTTGATCCTGAGCTACTTCAAAACCTAGCTCCAATTTCTATAGATCAAAAGCCTAAAAACATAATAATAAATTCTAAATTTATATAACTACAAAGATGATTAAAAACTAAATATTTTTTTACTAAAAAAATGTCGTAATAAGGCTTTAAATAAGGGATAAATGAAATAATTGCACTTATGTGTACCAAAAAGTTAAGCACAAAATGTGGTTATAACATATTTATCATAATCACTTAGTATTAAGCTTAATCACAGTAATCAACACACACAAGTCTATCACAAATACTCCATGGAGATTCACAAAGATCAACACCAAATGAATGATCACATATTCACGCTTGTTGTTTAAGGTTATGTTCGATAAAACTAGCTGAAAAGTTAGTTGGAAGTTGAAAAACTAGTTTATTAAATTATAAGTATTTAGTAAAGTTAACTATTGAAGTAGCTCAAAAATATAAAATGGTAGAAAATAATAAAATCATGATTTATATAAAAAAGGATAACTAAGAATTTGGATAAATATATTGAGGATAAAAATGAAAAAAAATAGAAGATATAAGTTAGTGTTTTAATAAACATTACTTCAAGTAGCGTTTCAAAAAACGCTAAAAATTAATAAGAAACTAGTAAAAAACTTACTTATCAAATAATCAAACAAACTTTTCAATTAATAAAAAAATTATAAATTAATTAAAATATCTTATAAAAAATAACATAAATATTCTTGGTGTCAATATTAATACCATTATATTATTGCCGAATTCCCGTAATTATACCCAATCGGTGCATGCTTTAGATTGATCTCGAAATGTATGAATAATCAGTTGAGATAGTTAGGTTTTAGTAGGCAAGATTTACTAGCCTTTAGTTAGATACACCAATCCACATTAGACATTCTCACACCTAAGTTAAGAGTTTCCAAGGCCACTTAAGGGTTTACACTCTTCATGCAGCGTGTACCAAAGCATGTCCTATCCATCCTTGAGGGTGTCAACCATCAATGGTGAGAAGAGTACCATATTCATACATCAAAATTACCTTTTTGTTTCCTTAACAACCCTTAGGACATCAATCACTACAATAAAGTAAGAGATTACTAATAGTTAAATTAATTTTGGTAGCTATAACAAACCGCAAAAATATTGTAATTTATAGCACATCTTCAAGCCGCCACAATTGAATATTCTTTTTAGTTCTTCCTTCCTTTTTTTAGTCTAGAATCGCTACAATATTTGAATATTTTATGTTTTATTTTCCCTTTTATGACCCATCTTGTCTAGGTAGGCCCATACACAATGACACGATTTTCTTGCACAATCGTAGTCGAATGTATATTTTTGTTTTCTCACATTTTTGCACAATTTTAATATTCATTATTGTGCTGATGTTCATGCCACTACTACAAATGGTGCATTTTACGACAACCAATCAAAGTCGATTGTCGCAAAACTGTCATCGTTAGTGGCGCGGAGGCAATTTTGTAAATAGTTTGTCAATTTCAAAGACGGTTGTCAAATAACTGTCTTTGAAACGTCAGTACAATGACGTTTTTCAAACAATCGTCGTGGTTTCTCAGTGCTACATGATGACGTGTTTTTCTTTCTTCAAAACGACGATGGGTATCATGTAAAACTGTCTTCATTTTGGTTGTGTCTAAAGCATGACCTTTGTTGCCTAAATTTCGTGGTAGCCCTAACCAAGCACACTTCTCCTGCTGAAGAAGATGAATGGGGTACAGGAAAGTGTACAAGGCTTTGGAAAAGGCGAGTGAGAACGTGGTGGATCTGAAGAAGATGCATCTGAAGATGGACGAGGAGGGTGTCCCTTCCGCCGCCCTACGTGAGGTGTATTTACTTCAACTTCTCTCCCAATCCATCTACATCGTCCGCCTCCTCTCCGTGGAACACATGGACAAGGTCCCGTAGTCTCAGAAATCCTTCGTCTTCTAGCTTTGCAAGGGTGTTGCTCACTACCATAGGCACAGTGTCCTTCACCGAGATCTCAAGCCTCAGAACCTTCTTCTTGATCACCACAAGGGTATTCTTAAGATCACTGATCTTGACCTCAGCAGCGCCTTCACCGTCCCTCTCAAGAGCTACACTCACGAGATCGTTACTCTCTGGTACAAAGCCCCCAAGGTTCTCCTTGGGTCTACCTATTACTCCATTGGGGTTGATATCTGGTCTGTTGGCTACATCTTTGGTCAGTCACTCCTCTCTCTCTCATTTCTTTGTAACCAACCATGCTGTTTTACTTTAAGATTTACCTATAATTATCTCGACCACTAGTATTTCTTTGCACTTGAAATGGTTAGGAGGCAAGCTCTGTTTCTGGGGGATTCTGAATTCCAGCAGCTCATTCACATATTCAAGTATAAATGTTTCAACTTCTTTTTTGTTTGTGCTTATATTTTAGTTGTCACATTTCGTATCTACCTTCTCATACTTGGTTGATTCAATTACGGTGTTTGCTATTTTTTTTATAATTCAAGGATGTTAGGAACTCTAATAGAGGAGAATTGGCCAGGAGTTACAGTTGATCTTTCTTTCGTTTGATATATTGATTTATGTAACATCCTACCTAATTTTAAATAATTACTTAATTAATTAAATAAATAAAATTAGTTAGGATGTTACAATTTACATCTCAGATATTCACTATATAAGAGATAGCCTTGCACAAAGGTTATTAATATTATTATTGTTGCTCTTTCTCTCTTTGCTCTCATGCTACTTTTCCTTCATTCATAGTCATAACCAATGCTTATTATCTTACTTGAACCTGTTCTTAAATCTCTTCTACATTCTCTTCATTAATGTTTGCAGTTTGCACAACCACCTCTGCTTAAGACAATTCAAATGGTCAAAGACATTTAACCTCATATGAGGTACTAGTCAATTTCAATGTTTATGCAAGTCATCCTTGTAACACCCCGTATGCATCCGGTGTATTAACATATTACTTAATCAGATAAGCGCATAATTACTTTAATTAAAAAGCCGCGGAAGCGATAATAAAACCGTATTTCTTGATTCATTATGTATGGTTCGCGTTAAGTACTCATCATAAACATATTCCAGCCTCATAGATCCAAAACAACATAATACAACCACGGCAGATGTATAAACACTATCTCTACAGATATATCAGGAGGTAACAAAGTACATATATATACATCAGCTGACACTCACAGTGTCTACACAAAAGAATAAGCATCCCAGTGCTCTGATCTCAAAGATCACTTCCTTACACGAGGGCATACAGACCATATACATAAACAATCCAAAACATGTGTGCACACACACACATCTTCCCTTACAGGGGTATAAAACATCAACAAAACAAAACAAGGAGCCTCCATGCTCTCAAAGTGCTGCAACAACTGTCCCTACTTGGGCCTTCTGCCCTGGGAATCGTCATCTCTACCAGATGAGTCTCTTGCAAAACATAATCCCCACACGGGGTGAGATAAACATCTCAATAAGCTCAGGGTCCTTGGAGGCATCTCCTCCACCCTGGCTCACTTCCATGACACACGTCATCAAGGCATCACAATCAATGACCTTCCGGCCCTTATAACAATACAATGCCAATCATCTAGCTCTAATGTATAACTGCGGAACTACGCCGCCAAGGATGCATCATCATCAGCATCAGAACTCTCAGTCCTCAATGTGAGACAGGAACTCACACCCGTGCCTTCCCATTGGGAGCTACCCTTTACGCATGGATGCACGTATATGGCACCTCCAAGATTAGGCTTCAATCGCGACAGGACCACCTATCTCTTGGTCTTAAGGGATCATCATCACCTTTGACGTGAGTAAACCAAACTAGGAGGTGCGCTTTTCTCCTAGGGAGGTCCATATCTATCTAACTGGCCAGAAGATCTATACAACAAGTATCCATACATTCAAAGCATAGAAGTATGCATATATATCAATATGAGAAAGCAACAACCAATTCAATGCATGCATCATGAATACAACCATCACTCCCTCGGAGTATGGTGGAACACAGCAGTGGGAAACACTCCCAAGAAACCAAGAACTTACTTGGCAAAGCCGTGCTCTGCAGTTCAATCCCTGAACGGTGGTCTACGCCACTGACACCCTCGGTGTCATGCCCTATACAAGGCATATAAGCTCAATCAATCATCAATTCAACCATACAAGGCACATAACAATGGTTCTCAACCGTTACAATGAAAGGAAGCGTCATTCCTTTCCATAAAAACCTCTAAGTCCTCTATCTTAAGGTTATCAAAGCTAATCAATTCACTAGACAACTCATAGACCCTCAGCGGTCTATCTCAGCCTAACCAAGGCGCTAGAGTCTCCACAAGACTCGGTACAAGCCAAAACAAAGAGCTCAAAGCTCTATACAGGCCAATGCTCAAAGTTATACAACATGGCTTGAACGGTTTCTTCCACCCAAAATCACCGTTCCTAAAGCCTCTCAAACACATAAAAGCAAATATCAAGGCTCATGCATATTGTACCATCAACAATTAACCCAACATACTAGCTACACATGCATATCTCAGAGCCAAGAATCAAAGTTCATGAAACTAACATTTCAAAGCTAATCCTTCATCACAACAACTCCCTAAACATACTTTTCTAAAGGACCCAAGGCTAATTTCAGCTCTAGCTCAAAAGGATCACTATTCATCCCAAAATCAATCTCACAAATTAAACGGTAAAACTCGAGTTTCTTACCTCTAAGATGACAAGGAGGGCTAAAGGACTACTTTCCCAAGCTTGGGTGTCCGTGAATTGCCTCCTTTCCTCAACGAACTCGAGTTTTTTTAAGTTCCCTAGAGAAAATGATTTCTCTGTTTGAAGCTTTTTAGGGAAGAGTGATGAAGGATTCTAGCTCATAGGCTGATTCCCTACAAGTTTTATGTTTGAAGGGAAGTGTTTTGATGAAGTTTGGTGAAGATATGAAGCTTCCTAGCTCAACAATGGCGGAAGGAGGCTGGAGGAAGAAGATGAGGGCTTTTGGTCCTCAGAAAATGCAAAATGGCCTTTTATACCTGCCTCGTCAAAGGTCCCACACGGATCGCGCCACCTCTGGGGCTAACCGCGCCAAGCTCTCCTGCACCTGTGGCACTAACCGCGCTGGAATCCAGAGAGAACAGGTTTTCCAGAGCACTTCCGGCGCCAACCGCGCCACATATGGCACTATCTGTGCCACATATGGCGCTATCTACGCCAGAATCCAGAGGAAACATGTTTTCTAGGGCACTTGTGGCGCTGACCGTGCCACTCATGGCGCTGATCGCGCCGAACACCCAAAGGAATGACCCTCTAGACCTCATTAGCGCTACTAGCGCCATCCCCTCGAATGCCTGGTGCTATCCGTGCCACACTGGCGCTGACCGCGCCAGACTCCAGGTTATCACAATCCTCATACTATTGTATTTTATTGATACTATTATTATATTTTGGAATGTTGTCTTTGTTTCAAGTTTTCAATTATTTTTATGAAACTTAATGGTACTTCTTTTAATTTATTTAAAACAGGTTTACATTGGATTCTTTATATGAACAAGTTGCTTTGTACTCCTGGAAACACTGCAAATAGAAGAAGTGTTGAACTTCTTCTCTCATGGGATTTTATGACTTGGTTTTGCTATTCTGTTCAGGTTGGTGTGTGTTTTATGTGTTTTATGACAAATAATCAGATGATATGAGTATAAAATTGTTAGTGTATAATTCATTTCTCATTCAATAACGATGTAAATTTTTGTTTATTTTAATTCTTTTATGAGAGTTGCAAGCTGTGCATTGATATGTCCCTGCGGCTTTTGTATGCTTGGTTGTGGCTCTTGGAAGCACTTGTAGCTCTATCTTCTGCTCCATTGTGTGCAACCATGAAGGGAACTCTCCAAATTGACGAGATGTTGTTGTTGCTGCATGGTCAGAAGAAGAAGAAGCAACAACAGGGAGTTTTTGAAGTTTACCTTTCTTTTTGTCAAGCTATGTAGTTTTATAACTTATGTTAGCATTGTATGGCTACTTGATGAGGGTATCATGTGGTATTGAAGTTGTAAAAGTAAGTCAAGATCTCATTCAAATCCAAAGGAGAGAAAATCACAAGCAGATAAGCAAGCCAAAAAACAATTATTTTTACCTAACAATGGCGAGTTTATTCTCTTTCTGTTCATTTTATTATTACCTGTACACTGGCATCTGACCACTGCTTTAGGGAGTCAGAAAAATTATGAGGTAAACTATAATATAGGTATACTAACTAACCCAAATATAGCTTAGAGTAGGAATCAAGTTTTGATCTTAGAATCTTTTTCTTTATTCATTAGTGCCTTTTTAACTGTTATGCAAAATATAGCTTACATGTATCCTTCCCTGCCTGCTGCTAAGGCTACTGTGATTTCTGTTGGTGAAGAAATTGCGATGCAGGATTGCCATTGGGGATTTGTCCCTTGGTTTTTGTATTTACTGGTTCAGGAAATGGTATGGAGTTAGGAAATGATAATCAATTTTTATATGTCCTATCCTTTCTTAAGTAGACGTAAACACAAATGAAATTAAACTAAACCATTCATGCATGAACCAATATTTCTTATATCCCATTTACTTTTGCCAATTGAATGTTGAAAAGTGACACTTGTTCTGACTTTTGAATCCTTCCTTTCTTTCCTGTAGTTTGTTCTGGTGCACAAGACATATTTAAGCTTCTTCCTTATACCTTTGTAGATCCATCTAAACTACACGAACTACATAGAACATTAATTGTTATGGTGTTAGGAGTCTTATTATGTTAAGAGTGTTTTTGGTTTCAACTTGTGTTAGTTGTGTGACACTTGTGCTTGACCTAGATTTTCAGTATAAAGAGGCCATTAGTAGGTCTGGTTCATATCACAACATAATGATGATTCATAGTCTTATTATTGAATTGTAGAACTCTTTTTCCATCCAATCCCTATAATTTTGACTGTTTTCAATGTTGTACAAGATTTGATGAAGGTTCATCAAAATTTTAGACCTCAGTAGAATAAATTATCCTCCCTACCCTTTTCCTTGCCTTGTTATATTGAACCTACAAAACATGCCAAGATTAACTTGAGTAGTAGATTTTCATGGTACTCTCGCTAGTTGCTAGTTAATCTTCTGATTGTGATTGCTGAATATGACAGGTGTCTCTTCTTCAATCCATAATTCCATTTGATTCCTGGACAGAGTCAAGCATGACTTTGCGTGGAGGGAATGAAGACTCAGTTGATGGTTAATTTGTTTTTCTTTTCCTAATTTTTTTATACTTTCCTGGTATTTTCTGTTTGTTTGAAGAGAATTTTTGGTCATGCTTTTCTTTGAATAGTTTATGGTAGTGAGCTTGTGGAAATTCGAGAATTTGAGCCTAGGTATTTGAATAGTTTATTTTCTGTATCAGATATTATGAAAGGAGGAATCTTTTTATTTTGTTTGATTGCAAAATTTTAACTGTCTTCATTAATTTGACAAAGACTAGCAGTGTTACTCCAGGAGGATTAGCAGTGGTAATCTCATTGAAGGCTTGTATGTGTTGGCTCACAAAGTGTTTTGGAGTCTCTGGCTAGTGTTCATCATACTCGTAATTCTATTTCCTTTAATTCTTGTTACAATTCTGATTCTCAGAATGTTAGAACCTGTAATAATGTTGATGTATAACATTCACATTTTGACCACCTTGTTGATAAAATTCTCAAGATTTTGAGCAATGATATTCCTTTCACTATGTCTTCAGATTTTTCTACTTCTGCTTGTCCAATTTGTCCACTTGCCAAATTTAGACATTTATCTTTTGTTTCTTTCAATCAAATTTCTGATTTAGTTTTTAGTCTTCTTCATTGTGATATTTGGGGACCATATGCCAAGCCTACGTATGATGGAAAAAGTTTGTTTCTCACATTGGTTGATGAATGTAGTATATTCACATGGATTTTTTTACTTCAACATAAATCTGAGGCTGCTAATGTCATAAAACAGTTTTTTAAAATGGTAAAAACACAGTTTGGGTTACCATTAAATGTCTGAGATCTGATAATGCTAAAGAGTTAGCTCTTACTGATTTTTTGGCCTCACAAGGCACTCTTCACCAATTTTCTTGTCTTGAAAGACCACAACAAAATTCTGTAGTGGAAAAGAAGCACCAACATTTATTAAATGTGGCTCGGGCTTTGTTTTTTCAATCTAAGGTTCCAGTGACATTCTGGGGTGATTGTGCAGCCACTGCTACCTTTTTGATTAATTGTGTTCCTTCTCCCTTGTTGGATAACAAGTCACCCTATCAGTTGTTATTTGGATCAAGGCTGATTATCAGTCTTAAAAGAGTTTTGGCTGCTTGGCATATGTAGCACCCTTTCTTCTACAAGAAACAAGTTCACCTTTAGAGCAATTCCTTTAGTCTTTATTGTATATTTGAACAATTGCCTTACTTGACAAGATCCTCTATAACAACTAAGGAGCCAACATATTTGTCTGACTTTGTTTGCACAAAGCCAACACAATCATATCCTATTCAACATTTATGTTCTATGGTTCATTTAAATCCATCTTATAATCATTTTATCAATCAGATATCCATCATTTATGAACCACAGTACTACCACCAAGTAGTTTCTTATCCCGAGTGGAGACAGGTCATGAGTGAAGAAATTCAAGCTTTGGAGGCCAACAACACTTGGCCTCTTGTCCCTCTCCCTGCTGATAAAGCACTGTCAGCTTATGTTGATGCTGATTAGGGGCAGTTGCTTGGACACTAAAAGTCTACAACAGGTTTTTGTGTTTTTCTTGGTGTTGCTTTAATCTCTTGGAAATCTGTTAAACAAGGGATAGTTTCCAAATCTTCACACTAGTTACTATTCTGTTATGTTAGTTAGTAGACACTTATTATATTTATTTGGTAATAGCTCTTGTATGTTGTCTTCATCTTCTATACTTTGGGAATTCTATTAAATCAATTCATTCAGTTCACATATTCATTGATAAATCCTAAATGAAGATGGTTTCATTGAATAAGAATCCAAGTCTAAATTCTATAAGCAGAATTTGTAGTTTGTGCAATAAAGGAAACATAGCAGTTGTTGTATGTTGTCTTAGCTCACTCCATATGTTCTCTTGCTTTGTTTTTTAGATTACAATATTATTTTTTTCTTTATCACTGTCATTTGAATTTCTGTCTCCAAAGATGTTACTTTTAATGAGTCCTGTTTTCCTTACAAAACTATTTTTCCTGGCCCCTCTTTAATTACCTCAGAACCACGTAACATTGCCTTAACCCTTACTCTCCTCACACCTTCACAATAGCCTTTGCCTACTCCCACCACTGTTACTACACATAGTTCTATCACCATCAAATCAACTTACCTCACCATTCTTACAAGTAAATGAACCTGAACCATCCTTTCAACCTATTGAACCTACCTCATCAATACCAGCTACTGAACCTGAATCTCTCACACCACTCAATGCACCCATACCACTCAATGCAACTTCAGAACCCCCTCTTCATTCTGAACCTCCTTTACAGCCTTCTCTTGTTAAACCTGACTATGTACACTCAGTGTGTACTTGTGCTAAATCTGGTATTGTTAAACCAATAAACAATCCAACATTACTTCTCACCCACCTTGAACCCAAAACTACCAACTATGCTCTTTCAAATCCAACTTAGCTTGCTGCAATGAAGGATGAGTATGATGCATTACTCAGAAATTCTGTTTTTTACATCCTAATCTATATGGATGACATCATCATAACTGGAAGCAATTCCAGTCTCATTTAGTCCCTTGTCTCCAAACTGAATTTTGTTTTTTCCCTAAAGGATCTAGGTGATTTGGATTATTTTTTGGGAATAGAAATCATGCACTTTTGGCATTCAATTTCTAGTAGTTATTCTAGGTGATTTGGATTATTTTTTCCATCCTATGTTTTACCAGGTTAAGTCTGGAAATCATTTCATCTTCAATGAGAATGTCTAGTTTTGGAAATGTGAATACTAAATACTATTTATTAATCTTGTTGACATACTCTTACAGTTATCACTGCTCACAACTTTTTATGGCATCCTGATTGAACAAAAGTCATGCCCCTGCAAGGATTATGCAAGTATAGTTGATTTCCTGACTTGTTTGGTCAGAAAGATGCTAAATAAAATGAAAAAGCAAACCTTCAAACTTTGCTTCTAAGCTCTTTTGTATGATTTTGTACTTTCTATTTCTTTTGGGAAATTTTTGGAAACACATGACCAAATGTGGGACCAATTTTCAATTTATGCTTTTCACTTGGGTTCATAATTATTCTTGATCACCACAAAGAATTATCTGCAATTGAGTCATTTGTATTAATTCTTTTTTTTTATTACTTCTATAGAGACAAGCTTGAGATGTTATTGAAGGTTTTGCATCTACCTTTGGCAGTAACAGTGGCAACAAATGATTCTGATGATGAAATGCTCAGCTCTGTTCTCAAGTAATGTTCCTTTGCCTTTCCGTTTATAGGATCGCCACTTTATTGATCAATGATAGTATCATAAATGTTTGTCAGGAATTTAGTTTGACCTGGTGATTCTTTCGACTCTTGCTTCTATCAGCTTTGGCAAACCTAAAATGATGGATTTGTCTCATACAACAACATTTTTTGTCAATGGTGTTCTTGAGGTACCAATATTGCTTCTTTCTTTAATTGTAGCCTTGTCCAAAAACCTGAATATATAAAGTTCACTCGCTTAAGCCATGTTTCATAAGGTAACAAGTATTTCATTAGTTTTTAAATTTTTTAAATCTAAAATTAATTTTCTATTTTATAACTTTTAGGGATGACTTGAGCCAGGATGGGAGGAACATTGAGGTGTGAAAGAATTAGTGTTAAGATAATAAATACCATTTTAGTTTCCAAATTTTACTGTGTCTTACCCCACCATGTCAGAACTACCAAATACCATGAGTGATGATCAATTATTGAATTGTAACTCAATCAAATCGGTCCCCTATACCACATTGACATGCACTGTATAATTGTGCACAATTATCTTTACAAAACTGTGTTCTTGCTCAAATGTATTCTTTTTATATTTATCTTCATTATTGGAGTGCAAAGTACACACATAGTTCCCTCCCTCCTACCAATCTCAGAAAAAGAAATAGGTACATCAATTCTTCCAAAAATAAAAGAACATATCATAGCTGACTCTTTTCTTCTTAGCTCTTTTCTCTAAAATAAAGTTGACAAGGTAATTTAGACTATTTTGAACTACAACCAGATTTGGTGTTGTTTATAGGCAAGTTTCATTGTTACTGCTGATCAACCTATCACTCAATGGTAATTAATCTTAACTGCATTTAAGTGCCTTTGCTTTCTCTTTGCATATTTTAATTGGTATGGAAATAGCCGGTGTACACCTATGAAAATGTAATTGTCCATGTTGAAAATTGAATGCCATGGCATTGATCTAGCTTGTGCTTTTAGATTCTAAACGAGTGAACTTGGATATTAGATTCTAAACAAACCTTTTTAGTGAATTCTTATGATATTTCACTTTTAACAGCTACATAACACCTCTGATCATCAAGAGAAACTTCCTGTTGGGACCAAAGTTCAGGCAATGTGGAGTGAAGATGGGGAGTGGTATTGTTGTTTGTCAGTGTTTTTTATTTTCCATTTCATTTACCTATGTTCACTATGTGTTCAAGACATGTGTTCCCTTTAATATGGGATGACTTATGTAAAAGAACTTATTAACATGGCCCTTACATTGATTCAATATCAAGCAAATGGTCTTTAGTGTCTTTGGCGATGTTGGATTTTGAATTAGTGATTTTGTTGTGCTATTATATCTACAAGTTGCTAGCTAGTTAAGTATTGGAAGGCTTTGCATCAATTCAACATGAATTATTTCATAAAACCAAGGAAAAAGTGTATCTATCCATATAAAAAAAAAATCCATCTTTGTAGGTTTTAAAAAAAATAACAAATAAAAAATATTTAAAAGGAAAGAAAAACGATTTTCCCTTAAAAATCGTTTTCGTAGGTGTTAAATAAAAAAAAGAAAAAAAATAAAATGGAAACAAAGACGGCTATCTCTTAAAAACCGTTCATTGTATCGTTAAATAAAAAAAATAAAAAATAAAAAACCGTCACAAAGATGATTTTTAAGGGAAACCGTCTTTGTATGTGTTAAAGAAAAAAATTTTAAAAAAATAAATAAAATAGAAACAAAGACGGTTTTGTATGTCAACATACAAAGACGGTTATCTCTTAAAAACCATCTTTGTATGTGTTAAATAAAAAAATAAAATAGAAACAAAGACGATTTTTAAGGAAAAACCATCTTTGTATGTCAATATACAAAGACGGTTATCTCTTAAAAATCGTCTTTGTATGTGTTAAATATAAAATAAAAAAATAGAAACAAAGATGATTTTTAATGGAAAATTGTCTTTGTATGTCAACATACGAAGACGATTATCTCTTAAAAATCGTCTTTGTATGTGTTAAATTAAAAAATAAATAAAATAGAAACAAAGACGTTTTTAAGGGAAAACCGTCTTTGTATGTCAACATATGAAGACAGTTATCTCTTAAAAGCTGTCTTCGTAGGTCTTTAAAAAAAATCAACGAAGATGGTTTTTTAGAACCGTCGTTGAAAGTCCCCGTTTTCAACGACACCCACAACAATGACGATTCTACAACTGTCGTCGTATGGGTTAAATAATCGTCGTCGTAGGCCTCCGCTGTAGTAGTGTGCAAATCATAGTCTTCATTTTCATGCTTGTTTTCAATAGAACTTAGGCTCCGTTCTTGTGCTCATCTTCACATATTTTGATAATAATAAAAAGAATAATATTTTTTTAATGAATCATCTAGAGGTCTTTACCATAACAAACCAATAATAAAATTAATAATAGAAACATAAAAAAATTTATGAGTGTCTTAAACCATGAAGGTTTTCACTTGCATATGTGCCTTAGAAATAATTTTCATTTTATTAAATTGTTTAGGGTTTAATTCTAACAAGAAAGTAAAGAACTTTAATTAAATGATAAAAAAGAGGTATTCTTTTAGGCTTTGTTTGGATAAATTTTTCCATAAACATTTATAGATTAAAGGAAATAATTAAGAAGGAAAAATAAATTGAGTTTATCTTTATAAACTATATAAAATTAACTTAATTATGCACCAAATCTTTTTGAGAAGTAAAATGAGAGGTTTTTTTTTTTTTTTTTTATAAAGTTAAGTGCATAATTAGTTTATCTTAGCTTATACATGTGAAGTTCAATTCATTTAACTTCTTATTTTCTTTTCTTATAAACATTTATAGAGAATTTTTTTAATCATGATATTGGTTAAAATATTCATCGACTTTGTTGACTATTAATCTCTGTCAAAGAAGCTGACTATATATACCTTTAGTGAAATATTCTTGCTCCTAACCACGTTGTTGTCATCTATAAAGTTCGAATTCAATACTTTACTTAAGAAAATCAAGTCTAATTTCACTTGAACCAATGATTTGTTAGTACTTATAAACGAATCTAACAAACCTTTAATAAATAAGGATAAACATTTTCTAACAAATTATAGTAAAGGCATCAATGTAAAAGCATGAACATTAATTTTTTACCACCATCAATATCTCAAGAAAAAAATATGGTCTATATATATTGATAAGGCTTTTGAGGAGCTTATAAACTCTTTTGACTAACTTATAAACTCTTTTGACCAAAATAAACTTGTTTTGGAACATGAACTTATTTTTAGTAGATTATTTTTCATAAGTTATTTCAAGTAGCTTATTTTAACAAGCTACTTAAAATAAGTTATAAAAAATAAGCTAGCTAGTTTATAAGTTACTATTTTTTTGTCTCAATTTTATTTTATTTGAAATTTCATTTTACCCTTTTATTCAATTTAAAAATCCCTCTTATCATTTTTGTTTGTTGTTTGAAAAAATCATCATATCTAATTTTACGTTCTTACATGTATATGATGTCAATTGTCATAAGTACACCATCCCATAGTTAAACAAAAACAAACTATACAATTTCATAAAGTTAGAATTTTTTTGAATTATATCAACTTTATAATTATTTATTGAATTATTCTTTGTTTTACTTAACACTATATGACCTAATTCGTTTCTTTGCATAATTTTTATTTTATCGATTTAATTCATAAAAAAGAAAATTCCCTTTTCAAGAAAAATTTCAAAGAAAAAACACTTTTTATTTTTTGTTCTAAAATAATATTATTAACAAATTATTTAAATATTAAACAATATAATTCTAGTAAAGTTTATAATTATTAAAATACTAATTATTAAAACCTTATATAATTTGTTTATAATTATAAA
>PYAF01002460.1:218665-233131 GCA_007407185.1 Glycine tomentella
GCTCCCTTTTTATTATCTTTTAAAAATATTATTTAAATATATTTCATTATTATCTCATATTAAAATCAATCATTATATTTTAAGAAAATTTTTACCACATAGCTCACTAAAATATAATTAGTTTTTTCAATTTATAATTCATAAAAATAATTAAAATATGTCAGTAAAAGATAAATAAATAAGGTAATTATAATCAATATAATTTTCATAATTTAAATTTAAACTAATATCTTATTTAAATAGGAACAGAATCAAATTAAAAAGTAATTTTAAATTAAGGTAGTTTTTTTTATATCTTATAACTTTTAACCCTATGAGAAAAAACATATTTGACCTAATCTTTTATAAAAGAAGGTTTTGATACGTGGATAAATGTCACTTTTGACAAAGATATTTTATACCAATAACACGATTAAAAAAAAACTAAATCAATTTTTTAAAAGATAATAAAAAGGGAGCATACATCACCAAAGTGAAAGAGATACTACCTAGGACAATACCTCCAATAAAAATAAATTTATGGAGCATGTATATATAAAATATATTTAAATATTATTGACATATCTATTAACATACATTTATTAAAATTTAAAATAAATGATTAATAATATATTAAAAATTCAAAATAAAATAAAAGATATTTATATAATTATAAAATATGAACTTAATACCCGTGTAAGGCACACAACACTAAGTTATTTAAATAAAAAAGATTATATTGATAAACATTTAGAAAGAGAGAGGGATATTAATGACAATGATATATTTGAAAAAATATGTAAATTTAAGATAAATTTATTCAAATATATAAATTTAAGACAAATTTATTGTTGTAAACTAAATTAGTTATTTTTTAATTTCGATGAGCTAGATAATTAAATTTTATAAAATGAAATAGAAGAAGTATTAATTAACAAGGAGGAAAAGGATAGAACGAGTGACTTTGTTTCTTCATTTTCTCTTTCCGTACTTTCAAAATTCTGAATCTAATAAGAAAGTCTTATAAAAATTGCTTCCTTCTTGTCCTCTTCATTTTTTATTAACCAAATAGTAGTACATTAGCTTTTTTCTTTCAACTTGACATCCCACTTCACTGCAAGTTGATAAAGAAGCAAAACCACCACGGTAGTAAAAAAATAAAAGGGTAAGTTCAGGTTATTTTATTTGTTAACCACCGCCTTTAATATTAACAACTTTAGCTTCTTTCCTTTGTGTGTAGGAATCAACAACTTTAATTTTCTTCTTGTTCTTTTGAGGTTGGATAACCCTAGTACGTAGACATGGCTAAACTCGGCAAAAGAACCTAAATAATATTTTTTTAAAATATTTACGAATAAGGGACTATTTCAACATTATTTACGAAAATGGGGCACTGCAACATGCCTGAATTAGGCATGTTACAACACGCCAATCTTGGCGTGATGTAACATGTCTAATTCAGGCATGTTGCAGTGACCCATTTTCTTATAAATAGCCCCCCCTCACCATTCCCTCATTTCCACCCTCTCTCTAGAAGTGTTCTGCCTTATCTCTAGAGTTTCTTAGTGGATATTTTGTGTAGCGAAGCTCTACTGAATTGTGAAGTTTTCTGATAAAATCCTGCGTACAAGTAGATTTAATCTTTTGCCTCTATTACAATATTTTTTAGTCATGTTGTTATTATTTAGTTATTTATATTGTTAGTGATGTACTTATTATTTAGCAAAATAGATGTTAGGTTACTTAATAATTGTTTTAGTTTAGGGTTTATGATTTATGTATTAGAAAAATGTTACAACCATGTTAATTTGTTAGTGACATAAATTTAGGTAGATAGAAAATTGTTTAGGTGTTTGATACTCTAGTGTTTGGATAAAATAATTAGAATTTAGAATTTATGGTTAATGTGTAGTTATTGTATGAGGGTTAAATTATTAGGGTTTAGGGTTGAGGTTTATGGTAATGGTATGAGGGTTTGTGGTTTAGGGGTTAGCGTTTGATAGGCATGGGAACATGGTGTTTGGGTTACGGGTTTTGGTTTAGGGTTTGGTGGGCATGGGTACATCGGTTTGAGGGATTAGGGTTTGCTGGGCATGGTTAGGTTGTGTTTAGGGTATGGTCATGTGACGATAGTTTGCGGTTAAGGGTTTAGGGTTTGGTGGGCATGGGACGTGACGTTTGGGCTATGGTTGGGGTAGGGTTGGGTTTCATGGTCATGTGAAGAGGGTTTGCGGTTAAGGGTTTACGGTTTGGTGGGAATGGTATGTGACGTTTGGGCTAGGGTTGGGTTAGGGTTGGTTTCATGGTTCGGGTTGCATGGTTTAGGGTTTGGTTTAGGGTTCGGGGTGCAGTGAGTAGTGTTTATGGTTTTAGGTTTTGGTTTTAGGGTTTAATGTTTAGAAATTTGTTGTTTTAACGATTTGTCAATTGTACATAATTGTTAGCATGGTTTTTTATTTTGGTGTATCAAGTTACTGACTACATGGCTGATTCATCTGGAACTGATTCGCCGCGCTCTGTATCAGATCATGAGGCTGAGCCGGTGGACCCGACATCTTATGTGGTTCCTACCCTGTATAAGTGGGGCGTTTTGCGTAGACGTACTCAGCGCACCCATGTTTCATAAGCTATGTGGAACGAGGGAAAAGTACGACTACTAAAGACTCGACGTGGCAAGCTGTCGGGGGGGGGGGGGAGCATATGACAATATTCCTCAAGTTGTTTCTGATATGCTGTGTGACGCTGGCTTTCTTCATGTCGCACGCATGCGACATATTCAGGAATGCAACTATGAAATTAGTAATCGAATTTTATTTAACGATAACTATACTTGTCAATTGATTAATGATATTGTTTTAGATTGATGCTGGGCTAATTAGTGCTTTGGTTGAGCGATGGAGGCCAGAGACCCATACGTTCCACATGCCACATGGAGAGATGACTATCACGTTACAAGCACTACTAGAAAAGCAGCTTTCAACATCGGTTATTTGAGACATTTAACATCGGTTCTGGGACGATGTTGAATCAGGCGACGTTGAAAGTTGCGAATTTAACATCGGTTCTGACAACCGATGTTAACAAACGTTAAGCACATCGGGTTGCCATCAATAACCGATGTGGACATGTCGTACATGAAAACGCTCAAAAGAATAAACGATGGTTTGACAACATCGGTTTTGTCGTAGAACCGATGTTAACATGTAAATCAACATCAGTTTTCAATATAAACCGATGTTGTTTCTTCATAACAACATCGGTTTTGTAAAGTAAACCGATGTTGTTTGTTGATAACAACATCGGTTTTTCAGAGAAAACCGATGTTGTTTTAATGCAGGAACATCGGTTTTCTCTCGAAAACCGATGTTGTTATCAACAAACAACATCGGTTTACTTGTGAAAACCGATGTTGTTTCTTCATAACAACATCGGTTTCCGAGAGAAAACCGATGTTGATTTACATGTTAACATCAGTTTTATTGGCAACTGATGTTGTTTTTTTTTTTTTAAATATTTGATTTGTTTTTTTAATTTTAGCAGTTCTTCAACCTGCAAATTTAAAAATCCAGAACCAGCAATGCACAATTTAAATATCCAGAACCAGCAGTGCACAATTTAATAATATTCCAATAACAAATCCAATGTAATGTGTCAATGTACATAAAGAAGCTAAAATTTAATATATATACAATTGTTTTCAAAAATACAAATGAACCCCCTAATCTACTAATACATCTTGTCTAATTTTAAGAAAAAAATTCGCCCATTCGAGTCTGATTGCCTTCATGGTGTCCGCTTCCAATGGTCTTTGATCATTGAAAAACTGCATGCATGACATGACATAACAAAACATGTAATAATAAGTACAAAACAAAAACAAGTAAACCAAAACAATTTGAATTAGACAAGTAAACAAAAACATGTTTTTCTTTTTCCTTCTTGTTTGTCATAGTGTAAATGTCCAGTAGCACAAACAATTAACACCAAACAAAACCAATTCCAGCAGATGTCCATACAATTATCCAACATTTTTTAAACAAAAATACATCAACAGATACCCATTGTCTCTTTCACATGAATAACCAAGACCAACAAGCATGGAATAAAGTCAAGTACCTGCGAAAGCTAACACCAACAATGCGAACCACGGTCTCAACCAAATGACGCCTCCTACTTTGCAAATCCATGGCGGTAACATAAAAACCAAATACCAACCACTTATTAGTTCGAAATGTGAGTTCCCATAGTACCTCGAACAGAACAGACCAAAAGACTCTACAAGCTGAGGTTAGGGCAAGTACCTGAGCCCGTGCGACTGCCGTCAATGTCACCGGTGACACTGAAAGCCTGGGATGAGGTCGCGACTCAACAACACACCAACAATGCGCGACAATGGTGACAGCGCGCGCGGAACCTTGAAGAGATGGGGTGTCGAAGGTGATACCGACGCAAGGCACGAAGGAGAAGAGTTGGGTGTCGAAGGTGATAAGGGCACGAAGGCACGAAGGAGAAGAGGTGCGATATGGGCAACGAGGGAGATGGGGCTCTTCGGTGGGTGACGACAACGACAGAGCTTTTGATATGGGCGCGAGAGTGAAGGACTGAAGGAGAAGATATAAAGGCTAAAAGGCGCGATACTGAAGTTTAATCCTTGCGACGGTATAAGGACAACATCGGTTCCCATAAAAAAAACCGATGTTAATATGTTATTTTAACATCGGTTTTGCTTAAAATCTTGAAAATCGATGTTAATAGTTCATGGTTAACATCGGTTTTACTTAAAATCTTGACAACCGATGTTAACATTTCATGGTTAACATCGGTTATACTTAAAAATCTACAAAACCGATGTTAACATTTCATGGTTAACATCGGTTATACTTAAAAATCTACAAAACCGATGTTAACATTTCGTGGTTAACATCGGTTATACTAAAAAACATTGAAAACCGATGTTAACATTTCGTGGTTAACATCAGTTTTGCGAAAAGTCTTCAAAACCGATGTTAAATAAGTCCGCTTATTTACAAAATTGCCACCGCGTTTTCGTTAACATCGGTTCTCTCGATAACCGATGTTAAACTAGCGATGTTAAAACCTATTTTTCTAGTAATGAAGATGTGGCTAGTATTTTGGGATTGCCCACGGCTGGCAATGTCGTCACTGGAGTGACTTTGTCCGATTGGGCGGAGGTCATTGAGGACGTTTTCGGTCACGAACCTGACAACCAAACGGAGCTGACCGGTGGATATCCGCGACTGACTTACTTCGATGCACATTTTGGGGATTGGGGTCAGTTGGATAAAGATTTTGTTAATGTGACGCGGTTTGCAAAGACGCACATTGCCCGCCTTCTTGGAGCATGGCTGCTTAGCGATCGATCTGTAATCGCAGCACGCTATATCTCGTTGTTGGCCGGGGATTTCCAGAGATCAGAGGATACAGTTGGGCCTCAGCGGTCCTTGCACATTTGTTTAGACAGATGTGCGAGTGTACAGATGCAGCCAGAAAGGACATTGGTGGATGTCATATGCTGCTTCAAGCGTGGGCGTGGCTGAGATTCTCACCAATTGCTCCATCTATTCCGTAGCCTACGGACCCACATTCGCATTTTGGACACCGGTATGTGTGACTATATGTTCATTTTATAACAATTTTAACAATTAAGCCCTACATTGTTTAATGTTAGTTATTTTGTTAACAAGTTTAATGCTCTACCCTGGTTTAGACCGCACGAGGTGGTCTACTACAGGACGACATTCGATGCCCTCAGTCGGGACAACGTATGTATAGTAATTGTTTAGTAATTGTAAGTTTGCATTTGTGGTACATGAAATTACATAAAACAAGCTAACTTTTTTTTGTATGTGCAGGTGGTCTGGGAACCATATGGGGACTACCATTTCCTTGGTGCATCTGACCATGAGCGATTGTTTTGGATGTTCAACGCCTATTATCTGCTTCCACACAGTTGAAGCTTCCCAACCTGATAGATGCATGCGGTAATTTGGGAGGGATCAGCCAATCCCACGTCCTGCCATGAAGCTCAAGGGTGTGCACGACTTTTCACTGTGCGGTAAACGAGAAGAAAACTGGGTTCGTAAGCTCAGACCGTTTATCAGGCGCTGGCAGGTTAGGGAGCAGCACATCGACCTCCCCCCCAGTCCAGGGCTTAATGTCACCAAACCATGAGTACATGGTTTGGTACAGGGAAAATGGGAAGCGGTTTATCACCAAGGAGGGTGCCAAGACGGGTCGTAGTGTAAGTTTCGTTTTGATGAATATTTTTTTTATTTACATTAATTATCATAATTGACATAGTTGACACTAATGTTTATATATTTGAATTTATAGGTCGATGGAATAGAGATGCTGTACTTCGTAACATTTAGGCAGAATAGGGCGATGTTCGACTTCGATTGGGCCAATCAGGAGTTGGGTCGCTTAATGTCTGTCTTCACACAAAGTTGTCAGGTAGAGGAGGCTGGACAACAAGCTCCCGATACGCAGCTTGAGGAGGAGCCACAATTGTCTCTTCAAGTTGGTCGTCGCAGAAGAGAGGGACATGGTTTAGAGCGTCGACGGAGACCTATTCAGCAGGTGCCTGAGCCCATTGTTGGTCCCGGGCTTGCCGCCCTGGGTTGTTATGGGCCTCTAATTATGTCATCAACATATAGGAGCCAGGTTTTTTTATCATGATCCTACTGAGCATACTGGGTCCTACTATTACGCGGATGTGCCTCGACCGACAGACGCACAGACGCAGGGCCAATATGTGGATGTTCGCTTTGGGAATGTTCCCGCTGATTGGACGCAAACCAACGTCGAGCAGATGCTCATGGATTTTGATATGGCCACAACAGGTTGTGGGCACCATATGTACCTGAATCTGCTGAGCATCCTATGCCATTATATGCAGACCAGGGCACTCCATGTCCACCTCCATATGTCCCATCATATGAGGCAGGCCCCTCTCAGGCAGACCCGACCGAGGCAGGCAGTTCTCAACAACCTTGAAGACGGAGGCAACCTGATCGACAAGCGTGTCATGTGACGTGGCCACCACCGTCTTAGTTTTAGTCGGTTGCTTGTACCATTCTTTTATACCATTTATTTTAATGATGTGTAGTGTAACTATTATGTAGGTTACATTTGTTTGTGCTATTCATTTTTTTTAAATGATGCTCAGTCTAAGTATTATTTAGCTTATAATTGCTGTGAAATGCACGAATTCATGTGAATCCCATTTTTTTATGCAAAGAACAGTAAACTCATAGGTCTGAAGTAAAAAACAAAACAGAACATTCATTTGTAATAAGAACGATAATGTAAAACAACTTATTCATCGCACATTTCTCATTCCATCTGGATGTCCGGTTTGCTAAAAATAGCTAAAATTTCAATTGGACAAAAACGTTTCCAGTCGTTCGATTCTGCTATGATCTTCAACACGTTTTCGTCGCTTGTCAACTCTTTTATGTGATATTCGATTGTGCTGTTTGAATATTGTGCATGGCCTAGATGTCGAAAAAACAATTTTCTCACCATCTGTGACATGTGAATCCCATCAGGGGGAAATCCAACCAGCGCAACTTCCTTGATGATAGCCTTCAGTCTTTCCATGGTGCATCCAAAAGGAATTTGAAATCGTATTGGGTTTGTTCCAGTAAAGGCATAACCCACAAAATCGGCTCTTCGTGGTATGTTCCAACTTCCGTTGTAATATAGCATTGCATCATGTGTGGGGACGATGGTGGACTGAAGTAGGTTGAGTATACCATCGGGTGTTCTGTTGATGGCACATAAAATTTCAATTAGGCCAGCACTCGACATATTGTCACTGCACCTTAACATTCTGCAAACATCATCATCATTTGTGAGTGCCATAGAAGTAAAAAAATAGTGCTGACTTGCATGCAGGGATGGTTGTCGATAGTAGATGTTATCAACAAAATGGTCATCAATAAGAAGAAGGGTGTGTTGCATCCTACTCTTCAGGGTTTGAAACGAACAGTCATCAGGAACTCGCATTGGAATTGGAGTTGCACATTGGAAAGAAACCCCTGTTTTGTCGTGCTTCGTTGATCCATTCGGATAAATGAACGCTAATTTTGAATTACCAATGTTCTGATTGCTGGTTTCTCCTAAGAATGCCATCGTATGCATATTGAATTTTGAGTGTCGACCATGTGAGTTATATAGGGCTCAATGGCACCCAACTTGGGCGTGTGCAATGACGGGGTATTTGTTAGGCGTGTTCAATCACGCCCAAGTTGGGCGTGTTGAATGATGGCCTATTTGTTAGGCGTGTTAAGTCACGCTCAACTTGGGCGTGTTGAATGATGCCCAACTTGGGCGTCTTCAATGACGGGGTATTTGTTAGGCGTGTTGAATGACGACCTATTTGTTAGGCGTGTTCAGTCACGCCCAAGTTGGGCGTGTTGAATGACGCCCAACTTGGGCGTCTTCAATGACGCCAAAGTTGTGCGTATCATGTCAGACGTTGTTTGACAGCGTGCATTGAACACATTGTTACATCAAATGCATACATTATCAGACAACCAAAACATCAAACATGATTAGTATTAAAACGTTATAAATAAAAAGTTAATACAAAACTAATATAACATATCGAATAACGTTGTACATTAACATACAATTAATAAAAAAAAACATACAACCACTCAGAAAATCATGAAGTCCCCCCACGACTAGGACAAACTCTCCGATTGTGCCTAACTTGCTTACAAATGTCACACCTCATACGTCTCTGGGATGTTTCACTTCGTCCATCTCGTTACGTATTCTAGTGGACCTTGGACGACCTTTGGCACGCAGCATTGATGTGTCAGGTATGATGACTGGACCTTCACCCGGTGGAATGACCCGTTCATTACCTATTGGCTGCCATGGCACTGAATATGCCCGCACCAACGTACTTACAAGGAAGACGTCCTCCACATACTGAAAAGGATTTTGGCGCACATGTAAAGCAGCAGCTGCGACATGATTGCATGAGTATTTGAATGCCTTGAACTTCCCACACTGACAAACCCAATCGGCAAGGGACATTGAATATGACTTGTCGCACCCATCATCCACCTGAAATAACGTTTGAGCAACGTTATATCTGCGTACATGGTGCCCTGAAGCCAGGGACTGATTACGCCTCATTGCTTCAACCACAATTTTGCAATATCGTTGTGAATGCTGAAGCTGTTCGGCAGTCGCCTCACCTCTGTCTACAAAATACTGAACCAGTCGGGTGTACGTGTGTTTCACAAGAGCTGTGATAGGCATGTTCCTGGCTCCCTTAAACACCCTGTTCACTGATTCAGCCAAGTTTGTTGTCATGTGGCCGTATCTTCTCCCCTCTACATATGCACGTCTCCATTTCTCCTTGGGGATGGAATCGATCCATTTCGCAACCTCAGGACTGGTCTCACGAAATTGCGCAAATGCGATGTCAAACTCGACCATAAAGGATGTATAACCTGCAACATCAAAAAATACATCAACATAATTCTCTTTACAAATTTTTCTAAACCAAAAGTATGATAAATATCAACGTTTTCAGTCACCTAAATTCATGAGGGCCTTCTTCAGTCTTGCATCCTTGAATCTTTGATTAAAATTACTGACAATGTGACGCAGGCAAAACACATGATGCGCAAAAAGTGTTTGCCAACCAGGATGACTTTGAACAGCAGATATAATGCTCCGGTGGCGATCTGAAATGAGGCATATGTTTTGTATGCGAGTAACGTGGAAGCAAATGTTAGAAAGGAAGAAATTCCAAGCTTCCAGCGTCTCCCCCTCAACAATGGCAAATGCCAAAGGTACATATTCATTATTCCCATCCTGAGTTGTGGCAACCAACAATTTTCCTTTATATTTGCCATATAAATGAGTCCCATCAACTTGAATGATGGGTTTGCAATAGTTAAATGCCTCACAACACTGTCCAAAAGTCCAAAAAATGAAACACGCGCGTTGCTCATATCAGTCGATTTGCAACGAAGTAATCATTCATCTGAATATCAAAATAAGAACCTGGTGCAAAACGAAGCATGTAGTTACACCACCTGGGCAATAATGCATAAGATTCTACCCAGTCCCCATAAACCATTGTCATTGCTTTCTACTTTGCATACCAGGCCTTTCGATAAGAAACTTTAAATCCATATGTGTTGGTAATCCTCTCCTGAACCAATGAGATTGACACTGATGGTTCCCCCTTAATCATTCGTAAAAAAAAACAAAAGTAACAATGACATCAACAACATGCTTTGAAAACAAATTTTTTTCGAAATGCATCACAGTGAATTAAAACATACCAACAACCAGTGCAGCAATTATGTCAGAATCAAGCTGTCTTTGACCCTATGAAATATAATCATTCAAACAATTGTGTTTTCCACCCCATTTTGAAACAACCCACTTCTCACGGAAAACTAGTTTAATAACCCTAACCCTCCAAGGGCAACCATCAGTATGCGCAACGCACTTCATGGAAAACTTGTCAGGCTTGATCTCAACCACAGTTGCTTCTTGATGCTCCTTCATCAAGTTATGCTTCACTGCTATTTGCGCTTCCTTTTTCGAGTCAAATTCTTGTTTAACAAACAAATCATCCCCTAGTTGCCACAGACCCTGCACTGATCCTGAACCCGAACCAGAACCAGAACCGCTAAAAGAGTCTTGTTCGGGTGGGTAACTCCAATCAATATATGTATAATGAGGAATTCCTTGCCAGAAAGGAATCACCCCAGTAGCTGCACATTCAACGTCAGTTTAATTAACGATATCAACTAAAAAGCACTAGCAACACAAATTCTTACCAAAAAATGAATCACTTAACGTTTATAAGTATCTATCTAAAAAGTAAATAAAAAGAAATCAACTTAAACCCTCCAAACCCTAAACACCATGTACGCCTGCCGACACAATCCTAACCCCTCACCCGAATACCCAAACCCTAAACCCCAACCAATCCCTTAACCCCAACCAAACCCTAAACCTCACACAAAGCCCTAAACCCCAACCAAACCCTCCAAACCCTAAACACCATGTACGCCTGCCGACACAACCCTAACCCCTCACCCGAATACCTAAACCCTAAACCCCAACCAAACCCTAAAACCCAACCAAACCCTAAACCTCAACACAAAGCCCTAAACCCCAACCAAACCCTCCATAACCCTGTACTATCAATCCTAAATCCGAACCCCTAACTATTTAACCCAAACATTAAAGCACAAACACTTCCGGTTAAACAACATTCGCCTAAACAATTTTCTATACAAAACAAAATTCTACCATCCTAATTCATTTAGTCAACCAAGTTAACTAACAAAATAACATCATTTAATGCACATTCAAAAACATATTAATAAACAATATAAAACAAATTAAATGACAAAACATACATATATACATATATGCGTACATTCTAATTCACATCCTCAGCTAATTTACCTTGTTCTAGTTTACTAGAACCACCCTCCGCATGATCACGACTTTGAGATGGCCCGACATTAACATCTTCCTGATGCACACCAGCATCCTCATCCTCATCCGACGCACTAGCATCCTCCTCAAGAAGCCGATCTTCCATTGCGATATTTTCATCATTGTCATCCTCTTCATTGTCATCCATGACCCAAGTTGGGTCATGTGAATCCTCCTTAGACACGTTTACCTCTCCACCAACAAATGATGCCCCTCCAGCAGCATATGATGATGTATGATGTGGAACTGCCTGGATGGGTAAAACAACATCCTCAACTTGTGTAATATCCACGTACAACTCCAAAAAATCTTTCCTTCCCTGGTTGCAAAATTCATCCAGTACCAACTCCAGATCTTCATCATCCATTATTTGAAACCCCATGAACTTCTCGTGTTGCCATAATCTTCCCGTCAGTAAAGTGATACATTGGTTGCTATTTAGACGTAATTTTTGTCGTATCTTCTCATGCAATTCACTAAGTGTTGAGGTACGCTTCACAAAGGTTGCTTGTGTTTCCCCTTCAAAAATGACACCCTGTTGGCCTTGATATTTTCTTCCATTAGAATATAAGATAACGCGAATAGAATCACCACTTGAACTCATACTTCTCGTCACTCAAAACAACTTCAAAAATCTCTGAAAAAAATGAAAATACACTAGAATGGTAGGCAGTTTAGCAAAGACACAGAAGACTGCAAGACAACCTATGAGGGACAGTCCACAGGGGGGCCCTATTTATAGGAATCTGGGCAACTAAAACATGCCTGAATTAGGCGTGTTACAACACGCCTAATTCAGGCATGTTTTAGTGCCCCATTTTGGTAAATAATATTGAAACAGCCCCTTATTCGTAAATATTTAATAAAAAAATATTATTTAGGTTCTTTTGCCGGCTAAACTCCTGTATGCTGCAAACCCCAGAGAATAATTATTCAATTTATCATGACCGTCAGAATTGAATATCATGGTTCTTAAAGTGTTATACTAACAGGCAGTAAAAAAAAGTGTTATAATTAGTCATTTTATTTTAGAGGTGGGTTACACTTGTATAAGTGTTACAACACTAGTAAACAATAACTAATAAAATATTATTTTGAAAAAAGCTAATAAGAATATTAAGATAAATTTCAATATTTGGTTGGTGTTTTGATGTGTTGCAAACACATCGTAGTTTTAGGTTAGTTTTAGGTTAGAATTTAATTGAATAAATAGGAATATAGGTTAGAATTAGTTTAATTGTTAATCATATTCAATTATATCTCATTCTTTGCTAAAGTATGTATTTCAGGGCCAAAAGAGGAGTTTAAAGCCAAATAAAGGAGAAAACAAGGTTCAAAGTCTCGCGCGGATCGCGCCAGAATCCGCGCGAGTCTAACAATGATAGAAAAGCCAGGCATTCAGCTCGAAGTAGTCGCGCCACTCGCACCAGGAGCCACGCCAATAGCGTCATCAATTCGCAAGCTTCGCGCGGATAGCGCCATATTTCGCGTGATCCGCGCCAGATGCCTGGATCAGCCTTTAAACTCGAATAACCCGCGCGATCCGCGCAGACATCCACGCTATTAGCGCCATGAATTCGAACTGTTGGCGCGATCAGCGCCGCAACCCGCGCGAGCCGCGCTGCGATGGCGCTGTTTCCTTATTTAAAAAGATATGTTTCGAAATTGGCACAGTACAAGGGTTTTGTTACTCTAATTAAATCAATCTATAAATAAAGGCCTTTGGGGACTGAAAAAGAACACCTACACACCTCTCCACACTTCCATACATCATTCTAAACCCTTGAAAGTCAAGAATCAAGGCTAGGTCACTGCAGAATCATGTTTTATTTGATAGCTTTGGTTTCTTTGAAGCCTATGGCAGGCTGAATTGTGCATTTTGGGAAGGCCATGAACTGATGTAAACTCCTCTCTAACTTGACTGGTATTGAATGAGAATTTCTTGATTGTTTTATTTTACTCTGTTCTTCACTATTTTATTCTTATTTAGAATTGGCCATTCTATTTAGGTATTGAGGGTTAGGATTCGCAATGGGGACGTTGGGATTCTAATTTCTGACCTTAGTAAAATAACAGTTGTTCATCACCTAGGGATAGGGATGCGTGGCTGCAGAACCTTATAATATAGTCTTTTACATGCTTGATTTGATAGAATTCACCAAGGGATTGGGTTTTTGATTCAGGTTAAAGGGTTAATTCACTAAGGGATTAGGGATTAGCTAAAGTAGGAAAGATTTATTCTCTGAACAATCAGAAATAGCAAACCATTGATATAGTCTTTTACATGCTTGATAGGAATCACTAAGGAATTAGGATTCTTGTTAAAGGGTGAAATCGCTAAGGAATTAGGGTTTACTAAACTAGAAAAGATATATCATTTGAGTTAGCAAATGTTGTAACCAGTTAAGTGAAAGAGTTAGGGAACATTAGTGATTGTGCCTGACCACAATTGTTTCTTCCATTGGTAATCTTTCTACTATTTTGCTGTTATTTTAATTTCTGTTTTTATTCAAACATTCACACAATCCACAACAATTCTCTTTAAACATTTCTTGTTTTATTTTCAATCACATTGCATTAATCTTAATGTGAATTTCACCCCAATCCCTGTGGAGAACGATACTCACTTACCTATTTTATTACTTGAAACGATCGGTGCACATGCCGTAGTGTGCGGAATAATCGCAACAAGTTTTTGGCGCCGTTGCCGGGGATTGGTTAATGGATTTTTACAGTAAATTTTAAATCTTTGTGATTGGAATTTTTGTTACTAATCACTTCTCTAAGTTTTATGCGAGGTTCAGTTAACCCTGAGGATTTACAGTTCGATCCTGAAATTGAAAGAACCATCCGAAGGAGACTAGCCAGACAAAGGAGAAGAGAAGCTGAATACTTTGACTTTGATTCAATCTCAGAATTAGAGTCAGAAGCAGAGATGGCTGAACAAAGAAATAATCAGCCAAGACCGGAGGATGA
>PYAF01002460.1:255694-272789 GCA_007407185.1 Glycine tomentella
CAGAATTAATTGGATGATATTTCAATTAGGGTTGTGGTTTCAATTAAATTAGGGGTTAATTCGATTGAACAGCTTCTAATGAGATTGAATGGATGTTCATGATAGGATAAAATTCTGAGAATGATGATGATTCGAATTGCTTGGTTTGGTGAATTGGATTGATGCTTCTCTAATCTGTTTTACTCACTTGTTGATAATCCTGCTAATTTCTGTGTTGCTCTTTAATTTTAGTTCACGTTTTTGCAAGTTTACTTACGCATACAAACTGTTTGTTAAAATTCCCCCCTTACTGTTACCATTAAATTGAAGCTAGAACCATATTGATCGTGTCTCTGAGTCGACCTAGGTTAGCTTTGTGCTATAGAATTAGCTTAGTAAAATTGTTTTGGTGCGTGTCGACAACGTGTTTATCAATTAGCGTGAACTCTCGCGCTAATCGCGCGAAACTTGCGAACCTGAGCTTCCAATCTGCATAATTTCACGCTACTAGCGTGGATAGTGGCGCTACCCGCGCCATGCTTTCGAGGCTGAGGACCCTCCAGTCCAAATCCACGCGATCAGCGCTGCCAGTGGCGCTATCAGCATAATGAAAGCGCATCAATTAGCCTGAAATTTTCATGTCCACGCTAATAGCGTGAAGAGCCACGCGAATTAGCGAGAACTGCGCCAACTGGAAAAGGCACAAGAAAAGCCTTCCAGTTCTTAATGGCGCGAACCGCGCCAACTGCCACGCGAATCGCGCGGGGTCGCGGAATCTGTTTTTATTTTAAATTTTCCCATTTCGCGGCCTCAACCCCTCTATTCCCAAACTGCTCCTCCATTTTCGCCTGAACCCCAGCCATCATCATTAATCACCATTACCACCTTAAAAGCCCTTTTCTTCATTCATTTTCCCAAATCCTCCAGAACTCACCAGCGAATTCTGCTCTCGAGTTCTCTCTTGCGTCCCATCTCGAGTTCTGCAACCAACATTGCATTTCCCATCATGGATGGAGACAAGGTAATATCCTGGAACTAAATTGCTTTGTAATGTATAATGGTATGTTCACAAGCCATTAGGAACCCAATGCTTGTTGCCTTAGGGTCACTCACATAGAGTTCTAATAAACTTCACAGCCAAACCTCAGGATAGGAAATCATTTGCTTTTGTCCACTACTGCTTCTCTTATTTTTGTACTTTAATGAAATGTGGGGGTGATTGGTGACGATCCATGGTTACTGGTACAAGGATTTCTTGATCCTTAATTGTAACACATCCTGGAACCACACAAATGTTTATCACTGATTGCTGAAAATGCTCATAATATGCTTGATGAATTGCTTATGTGTGTGGTGTGTAAACTCTGTTGTGGGCATGGTTTTTATTGATTTTCATGTTTGGCCCACAACAGATGCTAAATCTGGTGCATTGAGGGACTTGAGACCTTTTGATTAAAATGAGCCCCTAAAGTTGGTTTGAATGATATGATGGAATATAGGCATATTGAATTGATTTGATTATGTGCCCATGATATGCTCGATTAATTGACTGAGTGGAAAGTTAAGAGCACAATTGGAAAATCCATGTTGCAAAGTTCCTTTAATTGCTTGAATATCAATCCTGAATGCATGATGCACTGCCACAAACTGGTTTCAAATTGAACAAAACCAAATGGTGCATTATAATTGAATAAATTGGGGTTTTTAATTCGTTGCACAAAATAGCTGGGTTGTGTTTTTCTTTGGGATAGAGTGTGAACATAAATCTGGGAATGGAAGACCCATATCTTGCTTGTAAATAAACTGAATTGAACCAATTGGACTGTGCCTTTTATTGTCAATATAGCTAATCCATTTGCTGCTGCTGGAAACTTGAATTACTTGAAATGACTAGATGTGGCTTTATTGGGTATTGTCATGAATAAATCTGGGAATCATTGAGGCTAGTCTCAGGTTGTGAATAAAATTAGTTTAGATCTTGTGCAGGTTGAGCTAAAATTGTGAACTTGCAGGTAACTTAAATGCTTGAGGTGTGAATTGCTTGAATCAATGGTTAATGTTGTGACTGTGCTTGCATGAAATGCTTGAATTATGAATTGTTGGTGCATATAAGGAAGCGAAATCTGGGAATCCAGATGGTGCTATTCTTTTCCTTTTAATAATGTGCATTTGTTCTCTGATCAAATTGGTGAATTTTGAAATTGGTTTCTGCATGAATTATATCTGGTTTGGTGTATGTAAGGCAGTTAAATCTGGGAATGGAAAGTTCAACATTGCTGTGAATAACTTAGGAACCCAAATAGTTACCTGGACTGTGTTGATATTGTCAACATAAATATTCCACTTACTGTTTGGTTATAATTGTGGTGTTGGAATGAAATGCTTGAAGTTTTGAACCAAGTTGTTGAAAAGGCATACAAAAATACTGAGTACCAATTGAGAACCCTGCTAACCGATACCACTGCACTGTTTTAATTGTTTATGTGGGGGGTTTCTAAATGTTCTAAATCTGGGAATCATGGGCACACTGTTAAATGTTGAACACACTGATTCTTCCAGATGCTGTAAATATGCTTGCTAATTGAACTGTGCTTTTAATTTCATGAACATTACTCACTTATGCACAGTACCCTGAGTTAATTGTTGATTGTTTGATCTGATCCAATGAAAGGGACAAATATGGGAATTGAACCTATTGAACCATGCATATATCTAAAATTTGTTCTAAGTTTCAGGGAAAACAGGTAGCTAAGGGTAAGAAGAAGAGTACTACAATAGGAGGAAGCAAACGGGCTAGGCTTTCAGACTATGATGAAGCCCAATTCCGCTCAGCTGAATGCCAGGAGAGGTTCGATACCTGGTACCTCCCTAAGAAGATTATACCAGAGAAAAAGATTATGTGGGAGGTGCTTCCAGAGGGGAACCCAGTGCTAGAGGTGATCTTGAGACGCCACTGGCAGAGGCTAGTCAGCTTCCCAGAGCCCAGTTCCAGTGCCATCCTCAAAGAATTCTTGGCCAATGTTGACCCAGCCACAGTAGCACGGAGCAGACTTTCATGGGTCAGGGGCATCCAAGTTCCCTTCGACGAGAAGACCGTTGAGCACTTCCTGGACACCAGATATGACCTATTTGACGGTTGTGACTTCAGCCAGCTCTTTTACAGGATGCAGCCCGATGCCCTGACAAAGATGTACAGGGACGAGGTACCTCAGCTAGCCACCACCATCCGCAGGGCCATTACAGGCCTCTACACTGCTTGGAAGCCCAAATCAAGGCTTGATTACATACCAGAGAAGCTGTGGAAGCATGACCTGGTTAGAGATGCAGCTTTTTGGCATCAGTTCATTAACCACACAGTCATCCCTTCTACTAATATAACTGATGTGAATGTGGAGAGGGCCACCCTGCTTTACACACTCCGGGGTAAAGGTAACCTCTACATTTCTAACCTTCTTTCTAACCGCATTCTTCATATGATCCAGGAGGCCAGCAGCAAGTCTTGGTTGGCCCATTCGTCCTTGATTCTACACCTGTGTCGCCATGCGGGTGTAGAAATCTTGGATGACGAGCCTATGGATATGCAGATTGCATCATTGATGGACCACAAGACTTATCTAGACGCTGTGAAGAGTGCTGCTGAGGAGCAGATCATCAGAGCCTCAAAGCTCACTCTAGAGGACCTCGCAGCCCGCAGTCCTAGAGATGCACCACCACCAGATGAGCCCCAGCCAGCAGAGCCAGCACCACCAGCTCCTTCTTCCACCACTCCTGGACATGAGCCACTCTACACAGACTCTCTTAGCTATTTGGCCTTCCAAGAGTTTGTCAGGACCCAGCTGACACAGCAGACCCGCATGCTTGAGGCATTATGCAGGCAGTGCTGCGTCTCACCCAACGACTACCAATTTCCAGTGACACCACCACCAGCCGCTGTAGATATTCCTCCTGGTCCCTCAGATGCCGCAGATATAGAGACAGCCATTCCTGAGCCTCCTCAGGCTACAGAGGCTGAGGCCATTGATGAGAGCGGAGAGGGAGAGGAGTGACAGGACTTAGTTTTATTTTTATTGTTTTTCTGTTTATTTTGGATTATGCATTTGACAGTTTGACATTCTGCACACTTTTATTTTTCTGCATATATATAGTTTTGTTTCTAATTCAATTTTGCGCATAAAAAGATGTTTAGATTAATGTTTCGGTTTGGTTGCGATTTTCCAAATAATGATGAATTGATGAAAATTTTTCCAAAGCGCTGTGACCTTATTTGTTCTTGCTGGGGACAACAATTTCTAAATCTGGGAATGGACGCGCATACACATTATTTCACAAATCACAGTCAAGGAACAAATGACGTCTAATAGAAATTTTTCAAAAAATAAAAATAAATAAAGTTTAGCAACACATCAGATTTTTCAGAATAAAAAGTGAATGGACACAATAATGGATAGGATTTCTCTGATGAAAGCTTGATGAAATGAAACATAGCATGAACTACATGATACATGAATAGAATTGTGATTGTTGGTATGTGATATGCATGTTGAAGTTGAAATGATGCTTGAAATGAAGTCAGCAGAGATTGACTTGAGTCTAACACCTGTGAGGTTTGAGCCAAACAATGGTAAATTTTCTTTCCGAGAGACTCCATTTTCATAGTACTCTAGAACTTGAATTGTTTCTCTGGATGCAGGTGTGACTTGACATGATTAAGGTAGTTCTTCTTCTGAAAACCAGGGCCAAAATTGACTTACCCTCAATTATTTTTCCATTTGTACCTCTTTGAGCCTGAGCCTTTCATTTCAAATTTCCCAAATCAGAGCCAGATACATTGACCAACCTCCCTGGGGCTAGAAAAAGTACAATACAAGTCCATAACAGCAGAAAACAGGGAATTGTCCATTAAGGCATGAAGGAAAACAAGTTGAATTCAATTGGTATGGAAGAACAAGAATAAACAAGCACAGTCCAGTTGAAAAACAATAAGCCTATCAACTGGAAATCTGAGAAACTGTATTAGTTGTTTAATTTTGTATTGTGCTTTATATTTATATATATTTAAAAAAAAATCCAAAAAACAAAAATAAAGGTTATTTGTTTTGTTTTATTTAACATAGAGAATAAATTGTTGAATAAAGTACCAGGTTTTGAAAAGGATGAACAAGGAATATGGATGACCACAAGATTGGACTTAAGGACTGGATCTAGCCTCATTAGCTACTATTCCAAAGAATTTCCTACCCTTAGCCCAGCCAAGTTACAAGCCGGAAAGACCTTTTGATCAAGTTGTGCTTGCATCTGTTGAGAATATTTTCAAGCTTATGGTAGTGTTGTGACTATGTTGAGTGAGAGATTAATCATAGCCTGATACACTTGAGTGAATGAGTGGAATAAACACATTTTGTGAGGAATACTCAAGTTAACTCTCACAATTTGACAGAATTGAAAGTGTCATTGAAGCTTTGATTTTGAATGTGATCATACTCAGCATGATGATTCTAGAGCCGTAAATTGTGGTTTGGTTTGATCATTGACCCTTGCTTATTCTTAAAGTTCTGTCTGTTGCTGAGGACAGCAACTTTCAAATCTGAGAATTGTTTGATGTGTTGCAAACACATCTTAGTTTTAGGTTATAATTCAATAAAATCCTTAGGAATATAGGTTAGAATTAGTTTAATTGTTGTTTATATTTAATTATATCTCATTTTAGTACCAAGTTGTGATTTCAGGGCCAAAAGAGGAGAATCAAGCAAAGAAAGAAGAAAAGCAAGTTGAAAGTCTCGTGCGATTAGCGCCAGATCCCGCGTGAGTCGCGCCATAGGCTAAAATACAAGCCCCAAACTGGAAGAAGTCACGCCATCAGCGTGAGATCCCGTGCGAGTAGCGTGGAAGCATGCAAGGACCAGCCAAATCAGCTCGAAGACTTCACGTTGTTAGCGTGGAATCTGCGCCATCAGCGCCATAGAGCCGCAAGTCCCGCGCGATCAGCGCGGAGTCCCGCGCGAGTCGCGCCACGAAGATACTGTTGCTTTATTTAAAAATATCTGGTTTGAAAATTGGCACAGGAAGAGGCTTTGTTACCCAAATTAAACCATTCTATAAAAGAAAGGCCTCTGGGACTGAAGAGGGGACTCTGGACATCAAATTTTATCATTCTAAACCTCTGGAATTCCTTCCTACATAGAATCAAGGCTAGGGTTTTTACTGCAGAATCATGTTTTCCATGACAGCTTTTGTGTTCTTGATGCCTATGTCAGGCTAAATGTTGTATTGTGGTTAGGCTAAGAACCAATGTGAACTCCTCTATAACTTGACTGGTATTGAATGAGATTGTCATGATTATTTTATTTTACTCTGCTCTTAACTGTTTTATTCTTATTTAAAATTGGCCATTCTATTTAAGTACTGAGGGTTAGGATTCGCAATAGGAATGTTGGGATTCTAATTTCTGACCTGAGTAAGGTAACAATTGTTCATTACCTAGGGATAGGGATGCGTGACTGCAGAACCTTATAATATATTCTTTTAAATGCTTAACTTGATAGAATTCACTAAGGGATTAGGTTTTTGATTCAGGTTAAGGGTTAATTCACTAAGGAATTAGGGATTAGCTAAATTAGAAAAGATTTATTCTCTGAGCAATCAGAAACAATCGAACTTGATAACCAGTTAAGTGAAAGAGGTAGGAATCAAAGGGAATTGCGTCTTGACCACAATTATTTCGTCCATTGGTTACAACTCTCTCTTTAATTGCAATTTACTTTTTTTTTAATTTCTGCTCTTATTCAAACATTCAACCATTCAACAACAATTCTTTAAAACATTTTCTTTTTCTTTTCCAATTGCTTAGACTGCTAATTACTGTGATTTCACACCAATCCCTGTGGAGACGATACTTACTTACCTACTTTATTACTTGAAATGAGCGGTGCACTTGCCATGTTCGCAACACTTATCCATGATAAAACGATAGGCATATTTAACTATATAATTGCCATGCTTTTCCTTTGCCCAAATGTGTTTGTCCTCCCTCATAAGATTCAATAAAGGAACCTGTAAAATAGCATTAGCAATTTCCTGACCAAACAGATTGTCAATAAGGATCTCATTTCATTGCTTTACATCATGCATAAACAGGTCATTAACATGCAAATCAATGTTCTCATTCAAGGTGGGTAAGATTTTGCCCCTATTAGGTAACCACGATTCCTTACACACACTAATGTTGGAGCCTATGCCTATACACCATCTATAACCCTCTTTCAACACTACTTGAAAAGCACAAATATTACGCAAAGCATAGGATGGGTTATGACCAACCTAAGCGTCCAAAAAAAACCACACCAGAAAAATTTTAGCATTGAAAATCCTAGATACCATAAAATCTAGGTTGGAAATGAAATTCCACCCTTGCTTCCCTAGCATGGCCAAATTAAAGTCATAGAAGACACAAAAACTCAGACCACCACACTCCTTACTCATAGTCAACTTATCCCATGACATCCATATGATACCCTTGGTTCTTGTAGAAGAGGAATCCCACCATAAATAATTAAGCATGCACTAAAGCTCATCACAAGGAGGAAAAAGATACATATTCATATAGTAAGAAGGTATAACTTGTGCAATGAATTTAATTAATACCTCACAACTAGCTACATACAACATCTTCCCTCACCATTGAGAGATCTTCTTCCAAATGCACTCTTTTATGAAGTTAAAAGTAGCCTTCTTGCTGCAACCAATACTTGAGGATACTTCCAAGTATCTCCCATTTCCAAAACCCTCCTTGACACCCAATAGATCCAACACTACTTTCAATCCTCTACAATGATATTTTTGCTGAAAACGACTTCAAATTTTTGGAAATTTATTGATTGACTCGACACCTTTTAATACATGCTCAGTATCTCCTTTAATTTTGTACACTTGAATTGTGGCCTTATAAAAAAGGAAACTGTCATATGCAAATAGTAGGTGCAACACCATAGGTGCACCTCTGCAAACTTTGATTATGTGAAAATCCCTTTGGCTGGTAACCTTTTTATTGAGAGCGGATAAGCCTTCAGCAATATAATAAAAAGAAATGGGGATAGGAGATCCCTTTGTCTCAACTCCCTTCCAGGTGTAATCAAACCTACCTGGTCCCCATTGAGAAGAACAAAATAAGCGACATTAAATACATAGAGCATAATCCACTAGATCCATGTAGCACCCTTAAATATAATCTTTCAAAATAACTTATTGATTTACTTAATGAAAAGATAGTCCTCAGTTGTCAATAAGGTTAACTCCAAAGATAAGAAAAAATAGTGAAATTTTTTGGTAAAATTAAAAATACTTTCCATTCCAATTTTGTAAACCATCTCTTGATTTTTTAAAACGTGCTTAGTAAAATGTAGTGACCGCTTAATGCGTTAAAACTTCTAATCGATGAGTTAAATAGAAACATAAATAAACCATACATGTTCAAATAATAGATAATGATAAACAAGTGAACCTCCATGGTCACAAGATATAGATAAGTAAGTGTTGTGTACCATAAAGAGTATCATAATATAATGCGTCTTAGTGAACCAGTGAGTAACATATGCAACCCAAATAAGTACAAAAGGTATGAGCCTAGGTCTATCCATCCTAAAATACACAAAAGGGCAGAAACCTAAGACTCGGAGTAGTCACTATTTTATAAGCCCAAAATCAGTTGTATCCACAAAAGAGGTATAGTCAGATGTAAGAGGCCTCCTAGCAAGACTCCTTGATGGGGTGCTTTTCCAAAGCCTTTCCCTCTATTGATTCAAAAGGAGTCACTTGAAGATAAACAAAGAATCAAGCTCAGATGTTTTGTGCTTTCAACATGCCTTGAAGCCTTGGAAATCAATTTGTGATTATTGTAAAGGGAAGAAGCTATCTCTGATGATCCAGTGTGCATATCATTCATATCATTCACTTAGGATTGTTAGATTGTATGTTAATACAAAAGCAATTGATAATTAAGGCAAGTTTAAAACCAAGTTTTTGGAAAAACAAGGTTATGTTGTTTTAATCGATTACAGATAGATAGGAATCGATTATTTTGTTCTTAGTGCCTTCTGGAAAACTTTCTAACAACAATGTAATCGATTACATATCGGATTAATCGATTACCTAGGCTAAAATGAAAATATTAAACTCTTTGTCTTAATCGATTACAAAAGGTTGTAATCGATTATATACTATGCCTGTGTCAAACATGCTTTGCTGATTTAATCGATTACCAGAAACAGTAATCGATTACATATTGCATTTGAAAATGAAGAGCTTCCTGTTTTAATCAATTACGTGACAGGATAATCGATTATTATGTTCATAGCTCAAACCCAGAACAAATCTTAAACATTTTAATCGATTACATTCTTGAAATAATCGATTACATATGTTAAATAATCAATTACAGGAGCGTATTTAGAAGTCTGTTATAAATAGAACCCTTTGCTCTGCTGAGTAGAGAACTTGAGAAATTCGAATTCTGAGCATTCATAAGCGTTCTTAACATTCTATTAGTTTTTTTTTTTTGGGTTCACAAAGTTCTTGCCTTCACCAAAAGTCATATGGGTTATTGATTGATTGGGTGAAGCAAAATTTGTTTTCAAAGCTTGAGGAAAGGGATGTTCTAAGTCTGTAAATCTTTCTTCAACCTGGTGAGTCATTCATATGCATATTGTTCATTGGATCATCAGGTGACTTCTTTCCTTAATCTTTGAAGTTGTAAATCTGTTTTTAATTTCTGGAATGATTTGTCTATTGTAAATGGGTTTCTTGCTTGTTAGCTAGAGATAGAGTTTCTCTGGGGCTTTGCTGAGTAGTGTTCTCAGTGGGTTGTCTCTAAGAATCTAATAGTGTTTTAGATTTTTGAACTTTATCTAGGGTTGATAAAGAGAGGCTTTGTAATAACTTGTAAGAACAGATATTTGCAATAGTGGAACTCCATTCTAGAGTTGAGTGGAAGAAACTGGATGTAGCTTCATAGTTTTTGAAGTGAACCAGTATAAATTGTGACTGATCTTTATTCTATTCTCATCATCTCAATATTGCTTTGAATTGTGAATCATATTCTTTGCATAGTAAGCTTTCCATTTGTCTATTGATTTTCCTGGCAGAGGAATTTGATTGAATATAAAGATTCTTGATTTCAAAAAAATTTTTTTGTGATAAAGATCCTGTGGAAACTCTGATAGTAAAATTTTTTAAATACCAAGGTTCAACTAATTCACCCCCCCTCTTGGTTGTATTGAAGTATTCCTATCATTTTCAATTGGCATCAAGAGCTGGTTCTTGAAAGTTACTCAAGATCATCCTTTTCTTTTCAAAAAGAAAAATGAATACTTCACAAATAACCTTTAAGGAGGGTGCTTCTTTAAACAGACCTCCTATGTTTGAAGGGGAACACTTCAGTTTTTGGAAAAATAGAATGAAAATCTTTATTCAATCCAATGACCCAGGAGCATGGAATGCAATAGTGAAGGGTCCTTTTATTCCAAAGAAAATTATTGCAACTGAATTGATTCCCAAAGAGTGGGATGAGATGACTGAAGCTAAACAAAGGGCTGCACAGTATGATTTTAAAGCCAAAAATATGATCACCTCTGCACTTTCCTGTGATGAATTAATCAGGACTGTGAGATGTAATAATGCGGAAGAAATGTGGGAGATGCTGGAAATAACTCATGAAGGAACTGAGGAAGTTAGAAGATCAAGGAAGAATGCTTTGATCCATGAGTACGAAATGTTCAAGATGAACACCAATGAAAGCATTTCTCAGTTGCAGACCAGATTTACTCATATTGTAAATCATCTTTTGGGTCTTGGAAAGGTCTTTGACACAGAAGAATTGAACATTAAGATATTGAAGTGTTTGGCAAGACTTTGGCAACCAAAGGTGACAGCAATCAAGGAGTCTAAGGATCTATCAAAGATCTCTATGGCTGCATTGTTTGGTAAGCTTCTTGAATATGAACTTGAAATGTCTCAACTAACATGTAGTGAAGATGCAGAAAAGAAAAATAGAAGCATTGCATTGAAAGCTGCAACCTTGAAAGCTGAAAAAGAAGAGGAAACTAGTGATGAGGATGATGAAGACAATGTGAACTTAGTTGTCAGAAAATTCAGCAAGTTACTGAAAAAGAACAAGAACAAAAAGTTCAATAAAGCCAGCAAGAACAACAACAGCAACAACAACATCAACAAGAAGATTGACAACAATTTTACATGCTTTGAATGTGGCAAGCCAAGCCATATCAAATCTAAGTGTTCAATCTATTTAAGAAAACAACAAGGAGAGAACAAGATGAAAAAGGAGGGGAAAGCCAAAAGAGCTTACATAGCATGGGAAGATAATGAATCAACCACTTCAAAATCTTCTACTGAACATGAAGAAGCTAATATGTGTCTCACCTCCACCATCAATGAAGATGATGATGATTTGCTAAATGATGGAGATGAGGTAAATTCTGAACTTGATCAAGCTATTCATGCTTTTCAAGAAATGCATGAGGAAGCCCAAAAGCTTGCAAAATCCAATAACAAGCTCAAAGGAAATCTTATATGGCATATTGCTAAAATAACTGAATTGCAAGATGAGATTTGCAACTTGAAAGAAGAAAATGAAAAACTTATTTTAAGTTACAAATTGAATGGATGTGTGTGTGCTTCTTCCTCTAGCAATGTTGATAAGTATAACATACTTAAAAAGGATTTCGATGATTACAAACAAAGTCAAGGAGAAAAGTATATGTTGCTTTTAACCAAAAATAGTGACTTAATTGATCTCTTGAGAAAGTTTTACAAAGGAAAATGCAACTTGGCTGAAATGTCGAGTGTGCAAAAGTATACTGGAGATACTTCTGGTTTGGGGTATAAACATGGCTCAAAATCATTTGGAAAAATAGTTTTTGTACCTCCAAAACAGAAGAATCTAAAGTGGCATAAGAACTTAAGGATCAATCAAAGTTCTGGATTTGGAAAACCTTCAAAATCTGTCACTTGCAACTATTGTATGGAAAAGGGGCACACATCATTTAAATGCTATGCTAGGAGATTCTATGTGACTAATGGTGATTGCATTTGGATTCCTACCTCTAGACCACTTGAACTTCTTCACATTGATTTGTTTGGTCCTTCTAGAACAATGAGTTTAGGTGGCAATTATTATGGACTTGTAATTATGGATGATTACTCTAGATACACTTGGACTCTGTTTTTGAAATCCAAAAGTGATGCTTTCCTTGCATTTAGAAAAATGGCTAAGCTTACTCAAAATGAGAAAGGTTGTAAGATTGTCTCTATAAGAAGTGATCATGGTAGTGAATTCCAAAATGAACATTTTGAAAAATTCTGTGAAGAGAATGGGATTAATCACAATTTTTCAGCTCCAAGAACACCCCAACAAAATGGTATTGTGGAGAGGAAAAATAGATCTCTTGAGAAAAGAGCTAGAACACTTCTTAATGAGTCAAATTTGCCTAAATATTTTTGGACTGATGCTGTAAGCACTGTATGCTACACTTTGAATAGATTACTTATAAGGCCTATTTTAAAGAAAACTCCTTATGAGGTATACAAAGGTAGAAAGCCCAAAGTTTCTCATTTAAGAGTATTTGGTAGCAAGTGTTTTGTATTGAACAATGGGAAAGAATCACTTGGAAAATTTGATGCTAAGGCAGATGAAGCAATTTTCCTTGGATATTCATTACATAACAAGGCTTATAGAGTATTCGATAAAAGAACTATGTGCATGGAAGAATCTGTATAATTGATTTGTCATGAAACTAATCCCTCTAAGGAGGAAAAAGAGAATGATGTAGATGCAAGTCAGATGGAAGAATTCATTCAATTGGACAAATCCTTGACTAAAGAAGATGAATCAAGTGTTGAAGAAAAAGCTACAACCCCTGTTCAAGTGCCTAAAAATTGGAGAACAACAAGAAACTTATCACTTGATAACATCATAGGTGAAGTTTCAAAGGGAGTATCTACTAGATCCTCATTAAAGAACCTATGTTGTGATATGGCTTTTGTTTCACAAATTGAACCTAAGAACATTGATCAAGCCTTAACTGATGAACATTGGAAGCATGCAATGCATGATGAGCTTAATCAGTTTAAGAGGAATGAAGTTTGGGAACTTGTCCCTAGACCATCTTCTCTTAAACCCATTGGCACAAAATGGGTTTTCAAAAATAAACTTGATGAAAGTGGAATCATAGTTAGAAATAAAGCCAGATTGGTTGCTAAAGGCTATAACCAAGAAGAAGGCATAGACTATGAAGAAACTTTTGCTCCAGTTGCAAGATTGGAGGCAATCAGATTATTACTTGCATATGCATGTCTCATGAATTTCAAACTATTTCAAATGGATGTTAAAAGTGCTTTTTTTAAATAGATACATTGAGGAGGACATATATGTTGAACAACCTCCTGGTTTTACTGATTTTAAACATCCAAACTATGTTTTTAAACTGAAAAAGGCACTTTATGGTTTGAAACAAGCTCCCAGACAATGGTATGAAAGGTTAAGCAAATTTCTACTTGAACAATCTTTCACAAGGGGCAATGTTGACAAAATCATGTTGATCAAAAGGCATGACAATGATATCTTATTGGTTCAGGTTTATGTGAATGATATAATTGTTGGTTCTACTAATCACTTGTTGTGTAAGGATTTTTCCTCAGCTATGCAGAAAGAATTTGAGATGTCAATGATGGGTGAACTAACATTCTTTCTTGGTCTTCAAGTAAAGCAAATGAAGAATGAAGCCTTTCTCAATCAATCCAAATACTGTCTGGAAATTATCAAGAAATTTGAGATGGAGAAAAGCAAGGATGTTGCAACTCCAATGGCTACATCAACGTATCTTGATTCAGATGAGAGTGGAAAGAAAGTTGATGAATCTAAGTTCAGAGGAATGATTGGATCTTTGCTATACTTGACAGCTAGTAGACCTGATATAATGCTCAGTGTTTGCTTATGTGCAAGATATCAAGCAAATCCCAAAGAGTCTCATCTTACTGCTGTCAAAAGGATCCGCAAATATCTCAAAGCTACACCTAAAGTTGGTCTTTGGTATCCTAAAGGTGCTTCTATCAATATTATTGGTTATTCTGACTCTGATTTTGCAAGTTGCAAATTAGATAGAAAAAGCACAAGTGGCACTTGTCATCTTTTAGGGAGTTCATTAATCTCATGGCACTGCCAGAAACAATCTTGTGTTGCATTGTCTACTGCTGAAGCTGAATATATCTCAGCTGGAAGTTGTTGTGCACAAAGCTTGTGGCTAAAACAGCAAATGCAAGACTTTGGAGTTGAAATGAATGAAATTCCTCTGCTATGTGACAATACAAGTGTTATAAACATATCAAAGAATCCAATAATGCATTCAAGGACAAAGTATATTGAGATCAGACATCATTTCCTCAGGGATCAGGTTCAAAAAGGTAATATCAAGGTAGAGTTCATTGACACTAATAACCAACTTGCTGATATATTCACCAAACCATTACCAAGGGATAGATTTTATACACTTAGAAACATGCTAGGTATTCTTGATGAAAGCAACATATACTAGCTTGTTTGATATGTGTTTTGTATAATGAATGAAAGCCAAGATGTCACATGTATGATTGAATCCTTGGAACCTTGCATCAAGCTGCTAAAAATGCTCTGTATTTGATAAACTTACTGGAATAATCGATTACACCACGGGTTAATCGATTAAAATCATTAAAAACCACATTCAGTATGAAAGTTGTGCTCAAGTAATCGATTACATTGATTAGGTAATCGATTATTCTTCATATTGTTAGAAATCAACTATCTCTGGAATAATCGATTACACATTGGGATAATCGATTACATTGATCAAAATTCAATATACAATTGCATGTCTCACTGGAATAATCGATTACTGAAGACTTGTAATCAATTACTTTTAAGATTAGAAGTAAATTTCTCACTGGAATAATCGATTACCACTCGGGATAATCGATTACTCATGTCTTGATACTTGTGTAATTCACAAAAGCTATCAAAATAATTGATTACTTTGAATAAGAATCGATTACATGTCATCTTCAAGCTCTGTGAGTGCTCTATAATCGATTACCATGTGTTAAATCAGTGACTTATCTGCACTGGAATAATCGATTACATAACAAAATAATCGATTATTCATGCTGTTGAACGTGTTCTGACAGTTTTTTATGGAAAAATTTAACTGCCCAATACGTTTTAAAACGTACCCAATGGCATTAAACTGTCACCAACAGCTAGTTTTTTGAATTTATGGACGTTTAGGAGTCTATTTGGTGCCTATAAATAGTGAGATTTCATTCTAAAATCACTTGCACCATTGTCTACCTCTTTCTCTCTGAAATTTCTGAATTTTCTGAGTATAGTCTGTGTTTATTCTGTCCTATCCTTAACCATGTCAAACCCAACACCAAAAAGAGTTAGGACCTCTAAGAGAAAAGCTAGAGAATCCTCCTCTAACCCACCTCCGCCTCAACCCACCAATAGGCTAGACTTGTGGTTTTCCACAGAGTCGGATAAAATGAACTACCTGCAGTTCAATGCTACCAAACCTGTTGCCTCCCCCAAATACCTTGAATTAGATTGGTTTATTAGGCAAGGGTTCCAATTCCCTGCTTTCTTTGAAGCCCAAGGGCTAAGAAGATTCTTAGAGTTAAAGGGTACCTTTTACCCTGATTTGGTAAAGGTCTTTTACACTTGTTTAAAGGGCTCAATGCAAGGGGACATGATGTCCAAGGTAAAAGGAGTTACTATGAGAATAACTCCAGACATATGGGAGTCTGTGGCAGGGGTAGTTTGTGAGGGGGCAAGGAGATTTGATGAGGAGCCTGATGGGTATAATAAGATGGACACCTACAGGGAACTGTTGCATGATCCTCACATAAGGCTAAGGACTAGATTGGGTACTGGACCCATGACACCTGAGGACAGACTCCTCCATTACATCATTACTTACATAATCACTCCTAGGGCCACCAACCATGTCTAAGCAACTGATGAGGACCTTCAATTGGTCTATGGGCTGAAGAACAACATACCCGTGAATTGGGTACTCATCTTTGAGGAGATAATGCTCAAATCAAAGAGGTTGGTGAACTATCCTTTCCCTTATCCTGCCTTTGTCTTAAGGCTTATTGACCACTTCAACATAGATGTTGAAAATGAAGTGGTTGATAATACAAATTCCTCCAACAGTCTTATTAAGGAGAAGCATCTCACGAAAATGGGGATGAGAAAAACACCCAATGGATGGGTTATGGCAAATCAACAACAAGTTGTTGCTGCTGATGAAGAACAAATTGCTACTGGCTCAAAAGATGAAGGGCATCAATAGCCTCAACAACCTGTCTTCTCAGGCTTTGAGTCCTTGATGCTTGAAAAGATGAATAGTATGCTGAAGATTCAAGAGGACTTCAAAGCAGAGACTCATGAAGCCCTTGAAGATATTAGGGAAAGATTAGATTCTATTGAAGCAAACATGAATGACAATGCTTCAGTAGAATTCTAGGATTAAATAGTTTGCTTTTAGTTTGTCTCTTATTTGTTCTATTTGAATTGTTGTTTAAGTTTGTTTAAGTTTCCTATTGTATTTGCTTCCTCTGATTAATTTTAATGACATTTTCATCTTCAGTTCATTATCCGCTGTGCTTTTATTAATTTTGTCTTTTAACAAGCCAAATAGGGGGAGAAATGATTAAGGGGAGTAGTGTAACATATACTCTATTTGCCTCTGTTTTTTGATTCATTTTTGCCTAAAATTTTAAACTGGATGGATGCTGGAATTTAGGGGGAGTATTGATGTTAAAGGGAAACTAATCAATATGAATGATGTTTAATTGAATGCTTCTTGGATCACAAATGCTTTTAATACTTGTTCTTGGCAAAGGCATTGAAAATTTTATAGGTTTAAAAAGCTTGAAGTTCATCAAACAAATTCTTAGTTAACTCCAAGTCCTATTGCTTAATCAACTTGAAGATATGGCATGTTTAAAGCCAAAAAAGAGGATATTGTTGATTCAAAAGGAGTCCCTTGAAGATGAACAAAGAATCAAA
>PYAF01002460.1:272889-316637 GCA_007407185.1 Glycine tomentella
TTGGAAATCAATTTGTGATTGTTGTAAAGGGAAGAAGCTATCTCTGATGATCCAGTGTGCATATCATTCATATCATTCACTTAGGATTGTTAGATTGTATGTTAATACAAAAGCAATTGATAATTAAGGCAAGTTTAAAACCAAGTTTTTGGAAAAACAAGGTTATGCTGTTTTAATCGATTACAGATAGATAGGAATCGATTATTTTGTCCTTAGTGCCTTCTGGAAAACTTTCTAAGAACAATGTAATCGATTACATATCGGATTAATTGATTACCTAGGCTAAAATGAAAATATTAAACTCTTTGTCTTAATCGATTACAGAAGGTTGTAATCGATTATATATTATGCCTGTGTCAAACATGCTTTGCTGATTTAATCGATTACCAGAAACAGTAATCGATTACATATTGCATTTGAAAATGAAGAGCTTTCTGTTTTAATCGATTACGTGACAGGATAATCGATTATTATGTTCATAGCTCAAACCCAGAACAAATCTTAAACATTTTAATCAATTACATTCTTGAAATAATCGATTACATATGTTAAATAATCAATTACAGGAGCGTATATAATAAATTATTTTCAGTTAGAAGTCTGTTATAAATAGAACCCTTTGCTCTGCTGAGTAGAGAACTTGAGAAATTCGAATTCTGAGCATTCATAAGCGTTCTTAACATTCTATTAGTTTTTTTTTTGGGGTTCACAAAGTTCTTGCCTTCACCAAAAGTCATATGGGTTATTGATTGATTGGGTGAAGCAAAATTTGTTTTCAAAGCTTGAGGAAAGGGATGTTCTAAGTCTATAAATCTTTCTTCAACCTGGTGAATCATTCATATGCATATTGTTCATTGGATCATCAGGTGACTTCTTTCCTTAATCTTTGAAGTTGTAAATCTGTTTTTAATTTCTGGAATGATTTGTCTATTGTAAATGGGTTTCTTGCTTGTTAGCTAGAGATAGAGTTTCTCTGGGGGTTTGCTGAGTAGTGTTCTCAGTGGGTTGTCTCTAAGAATCTAATAGTGTTTTAGATTTTTGAACTTTATCTAGGGTTGATAAAGAGAGGCTTTGTAATAACTTGTAAGAACAGATATTTGCAATAGTGGAACTCCATTCTAGAGTTGAGTGGAAGAAACTGGATGTAGCTTCATAGTTTTTGAAGTGAACCAGTATAAATTGTGACTGATCTTTATTCTCTTCTCATCATCTCAATATTGCTTTGAATTGTGAATCATATTCTTTGCATAGTAAGCTTTCCATTTGTCTATTGATTTTCTTGGCAGAGGAATTTGATTGAATATAAAGATTCTTGATTTCAAAAGTTTTTTTTGTGATAAAGATCCTGTGGAAACTCTGATAGTAAAATTTTTTAAATACCAAGGTTCAACCAATTCACCCCCCCCCCCTCTTGGTTTTGTTGAAGTATTCCTATCATTTTCACCGTCATCCTCTGACACAAGATCCAACAAGTCTACCCTGGGTGGTACTCGGGACTCAGGCAACACCAATCAAGGAGACATCAGAGTAGGGGAAATGGTGTCAGTATCCTCAGATGAAAAGTCAGATCTAGAAGAGTACATCACATAGTCTACAGGCATGAATGGAACTCGAAAGGATAACAACCTTTAGCATAGACACGACGAAACGATAGTACGACGATGTGGGCTTGGTCCACCAAACATAGAAGTTAATGATGATGGGTTTGTATCCTGGTATGTCTACCGACGCATGATGACAATAGAGGAACCCATAGAAACAGTCAACACATGGAGTGTATCATCGTATTCCTATCGTGTCTCGATGGCATCAATAAAGAATGGGGGATTTGACGACGTGCTTGACATCTGATCCTGAAAATGGTAATAAAGGAGTGAGTACTCCATCCCTTTGAAAACTGCATAGAGGACATTAAGTCCCACTATAACCTAGACAGCCACTACGTGTTGTATGCTAACATACGTCGCTCATGGCATCCTAATCTGTAGTTCTACTCTCACACAATCCTTATTCTTGGGCCCAGCATAGCCACTGAGCCTCCCAGACCTTCATGGTGTTACACAACATATGGATGAAGATTGAGAGGACATGTCATATGCCGATACTAGACATGGCGTTCTCACCAACCATGGATACAGCTTAGCTCTAGTTAAGAATGCCAAGTGAGGCTCGCAAGTCCCCAGAACTAGCCGGAAATGCCCTTAGTTGGGTTATCACCACTCAACATTCCCCCGAGTTCCTTTGAACTGTTTGGACCGTCCCCCAATGTACTTATTGTATGCCATCCATCCTCACTTAATGAATCCTCACTCTTCCTTCATGATAAGAAGCATGAACGATGACCATGTTGATACTTGCGAATAGATATTAGAGAGTGTATTCCCACTAAGTATAAGGTCATGCCCTAACTCCGGACACAACAACCCCTCTAATTATAACACAATCTCACTACCTCAATCATCCGTTCCTTCTTCAAAATACGCATTAATCCTCATGAAGCTCCCAATTGCAAATATCCTTCATCGTGAACATAGACATAAACATATCAAGTGAGGAGGGAAATTAATCCTCTTCCCTCTCTAGGGTCATCATCAGTTATTGTCCCTTCAAGTGGAAAAGACCACTTTACCAAATCACTCATCACCACATATCCAATCACTAAAATCATAGCAAGACATTGAAAGTAAATTTTGTCAAGGGTCGAACACCTTAGACCCAATCCTAAACGTGATAGTTCATAATCAACATCATTAATAAACTCAAATTCATAGCATGCAACATGTTTTGCACGGTGGTCACACTCACTTGGTCTTACAACATATAACATAGTAATTCTCACAATTCACATCATAAAGTCTCAATCAAAGTAACAACTCATTCCATAATTCACATCATAAGGTCTCAATCAAATTAAACAACTCATTCCATAATTCACATCATTCATTCCATGCATTTCTACATATTATGACACGTTCTCATGTGGAATTGTACATAATTGTCCACTTTAAAATCAACTTTTCCATTGATGTAGAAATCCTTTTAGGACAAACCATATATGCTTCTCAAGGTTTTTAAATGTAAGAAACTCAGTTTTGAACTCAAAATTTCCTAATTCCACTCCCATTTGACCCTAATATCAAATGGCTCTGCACTTAATTCTCAAAGTTCCCAAAACTTGTTTTCTATTTTCCAAGAGTTGTAGAAATTCATTTCATGCAAATTTTATATCAAACACTATGTTTTCAAACATATGGAACTCATTTTCAAGGTCAAAATCTACAAAAACAAATCCAATAGGTGGAATTCGTGCAAAAGAAAGTAGGACCTACTGAAAAAGAGCAAAAATTGAAATTGTGATTCCAAGAGCTATACTAACTCAAATGGGGTGTACTTTATATCTAACCCTAGGTTTTTGGACCTAGTGAGTTCAATCTTGAGGTCCACAATCACATATTTATGACTTTTATTTACCTTTCTCCGTAACAAAATTTTATGGACATTTAGTAGGCCACTTTACCTTGATCCTCAACAAAAGATCCTCATCATTTTCAAATTTATGAATTTTATTTGCCTTTCTCCTTAACGAAACCGATGCTTGGAAGAACTTTGTATTAGTGTTTCCATCCTTGAGCCAAAATATGTTAGATCTCTACTTCCAATAATTCTCTTCTTGGGTTAAGGGGCTTGTAATCTATCCTTCAAAGAATTGAACATATTAACGACTCTGCATCTTGGCCCTAATGAAAGCCCATCAAATCTCTCTTACACTTAGTGAATTCATCCCTAAACCTCATTTTAAATCTCCTCCCCAAATCTCCAGATCATCAGCATAACCCTTCAACTTATCAATAAGATTTGACTCTTCCATATTCTCTCAGCTTTGATTCAACACTTCTGCAAGACTAGGTTCACTTAACCATGCATTTTGGAAGTAAAACCTCTTTACTTTCCTTGTATATTGCTTCTCGTCACAGAATAAGGAAATTGAACTATGGTCAAAGACAGATGCCAACACATTTATCAATGGAGCGTTTGGACGTAAATCCAACCACCCTGTGTTCCCCATGGCTCAGCGAGCATTTCTTCAATTGTTCTATCAGTTCCACGACTCTTACTCCATGTGAATGGGTACCCCTCGAAAGGAATAACTTGGATATTGTAATCTACCACCGCCTCTTAAAAACTATTCATGAACCAAGCGAGGTGCTTCACCCTTCCGCATTTGTCATCATCCGAGAACAAATCATTGAAATCGTTGATCACACACCAAGGCTGATTTATGGAGTTGGAACGGCTCCTCAATAAACCCATGATTCTCTCCTCCTTCCACGATCTGACACCCCATAGAAACCATGAGGAGCCAAGGTCCCTTGACAGGATCCTCCACATACATATTGATGAAATTCTAACTAAAACTCATGATAGAGCAACTGATAGACTTCCTCCATAACACTGTAAGGCCACCGCCACGACCCTCCCTATCCACACTAAAATCAAAATCGAATCCTATTTTCATTCATACATCTTCTATTTTATTTTTATTTACTAACGTCTTCATCAAGAAAACAATATCTGGTGTGGTTGTGTGAACCAGATCTTTAAGCACAAGAACTTCCTTTGGGTTTCCCAAGCCCCGATAGTTCTAGCTTAAATAGAATCATTTCTCCTGATGGGCATGGGAACCAGTACCCACCTCTAAAAAATGGTTTGGTTGCTCCACTTCAGAAATGTACATCTCACTTATCTGGGCCTCGTCTGTTTGACCCAAATCCGTAGCATCAATACTAGCAATTGGCCCATCACGTTTCATTTTCTTCTCTTCCTGCAGGCTCTCATTTGTGGATTCCTCCTTTTGACTTTTGACCTCCTCTGAAATGTGCATATTATCTGGAATAATTTGCTTTCTCGAATTTTGGGGATCCCTATTAACTCTTATATTGTAACTGACATCCCTCATCTCGCTCCCCACATTTACTATTAATTTAGTGGGCTCCTCCTGATCTTCTTTGCCATTCCAATTTTCCAGGCCACTCCTATCACCAGAAACTAACCACCTTCATACATCAATCGTGATCCTCCCTCTTTGCTCCACCCTAAGCGAATTGTCCCACTCCCTAACACCATCATTTTTCTCTCGACCAAAGGCATAATTTCTTGCTATGGCCCATAACGCCACAAATAAAATAGAACACCTCCATCCTTTCGTATTTGAATTGCACCAACCTCCAATCTACTCCTGGCTTCCTGATCTTCTTTCATTTCTTCAATGGCACCCTGACGTCTACATTGACACAAATTCACATGCAGTTCTTCCAACCTCTAGCTTTATTCTTTGGGTCATACTCAATAAACTTGCTAATAAAATTGCTCAAGTGCTTCCCATTTGTTTGCGTCATAAACCCAATAGGAAGGTCATGCACCTGAACCCAAAAGGCTTTGTTTGGGAGTTAGGAGGGAAGGGGAAGAAAAGAGATTCAAGGGGAAGAGAGGGGAAGGAAAGGGAGCAAAATAAGGGAAGTTCTTTTCTCCTTGTTTGGGAGTTAAAAATATATCAAGAGAGGGAAATAGAGAATTAATAAGAAATTTTTACAATTTTTTCCTTATTTAAAAAATTAATACATTACATATTTTACACTGACTAGGAAAGGATAGTAATTTTATTAACACTTAATAGTATAATAATAATTTTAATTACTTTTCCTTCTAAAAACCCCCCAAACAGGGGGGACAACAATTTTAAGGCTTTGGAGGATTTCGGAGGAGTTTTGAAAATCCTCAAATCCTTTCCCTCAAAAATTAAAACTTTCAAACAAGGAGATGTCTCTACATAAATCTTTCCCTTCCCTCCCTTCCCCTCCAAAATCTCTTTCCCAAACAAAGTATAAGGGAATATGAAACAAAAGGATCTTATTTGGAATGTCCCCTGTATTGACTCTGTCCAGAATGAGTAAATGATTATCGAAACTCCACGACGCATCCTCTAGAATCCTCTCCTGATCAATTTTGTGAAAAATTAATGCATAAACACCCATTGGTCTGTCTCTATTAGGGATATTTGCTGTGTGACTTTATTTGATTTTTGATAAAAAAATCATTCAAACTAAACATAAAATAAAGATGTGGTCAATTTTAATATAACATCAAATCCAAACTAAATCAAACAAATCTTTTGTGATTTGGTTCATATTAGTTTGACATTTTATTTATTTCTTTTCAATATATTATCATAATTTAAAATATATCAACATAAATTATATAATTATTATGTTATATTATTTTAAAATGAATTTATTTTTTATTAAATTTTCTTTAACATATTTTAGTTGATAACTATTTTTTTAACTTCTAATTAGCATTAATATAAAATGATATTCTCAACTTTTTTTTAACATAATATTAATTTATGCATCACTTGATATTTACAGCTGTTAGTATATCTTTTATTAACATATGAAGGTAAAATCTCTGCATCTTGAATATACAATAAAGAAAAATTAATGAATTATTTAATACTTATTACTGATTACTATATGGAGTTTATTCGGATTGATTCAATTTTTTATAACAAGATCAGAAAATTGAAATTAATCACAAAAAGTATGTGATTTTTTAAAAATTTGTTTTTTTTTGTGGTTTTCAGTTTTTTGGGATTGGTTTGATGGTTTACAAAATGTTTGATTTGCTATTGAACATCCCTAGTTTTTGGGATGGACACCCCCTTTATTGGCCTCCAAGTGTTCCTTCATTATAGCCGCTCGAATGGTTTTATTAGTAAGAAACCTGCCTACAAGACAGACGATAATTAGTCGTTAAAGTGCCGTCATCCTCCACATCAAATGTGAAACCATCCTTATCCATTCCCTCTAAAGAGAGTTTCTCCAGGGCCTCCTCCATAACTTCTCTACCTCCATGGGTAAGCGTCGTAAAACCGTGTTAAGAAACACAGGAACCGTACTCACAAGGAGAGAAAACTATTCAGAATCCTTTTTTTCCCTATTAGAATGGGATGATTAAAAGTAGATTCTTATTGTTGTAACAAACTTATAATTCATTTTCTACTATTGAATAACTATTCAAATCTCAAAGGAGTAGTATAAGATGCTAGCAAAAAGCTTTTCAGCATTTGATTCTCATCAACATAATGATTTATATAGATATATGAAAAATAATAAGAATTTAGATCATGCTTCTACTGACAAAACAATCAAGATCCGATTAAAAATTTAAGGTAATCAAAATTCTAAAACTTCATGGGTTACTTTAACAAAAAATTTAAAACCAAATTCCATGCAAATATACTTCAACATAAATCTTCTTTATAAACACAGAAAATTGACAATTTATATTTAATAGCATAAACAATAAACAAAACACCTACTTATACTCTTGCTACTTATAATTAAGGATGGCTGTAGTTCAACCTTCATTGGTCCTATGTTCAAATTTCAGAGCCACCTAAAACATAAAAGATAACAATCAACCTAAAGTCAAACAAAATTCTTAAAATATCATCATGTTGATCAAACTTGAAGATGCAAGTCAACCTAATAAAGCTTTTAAAAAAACACATTTATGACTATTAGTGAAGATACACATCTAATATCTTTTAATACATATACCTTCATGAAAAGATACAACTTTTCATACTTATATTTCCTCATGAATAGACAAAACTTTTCATAAAAGAAAACACACTTTCATTTGAAAATCTTCCACACATTTAACCAACGCCAATTAATACAATCAAACCTTTATATGGTAAAACAAACAATAATAAGATTTATCAAATCGAAGCACTTTATAGGTAGATTATTAGAAATTAAATATCCAGTAAATATGTAAGAGCGACTCTGGTTGAACTCAAGCCAATTATTTTATGAAAATGAGTTTACAAAGTAGTTGGTTGAAGATAAGTCTTTAGCTGATTAGCATAAAAAATGGAAGTGTTTAGCTGATTCAAATAATCAATTAGTTGATGAAAATAAAAGAAAATGATGTTGCAAATAATTAATTATCATTGTTTAATATTGGATTATTTTACTCATTAAAACAAAAAAAATAGAGAAAAAGAAAACAATTGATTATTGAATTAAAACAATTAATTATTTGTGTTCTATAAATTCTATATAACAGTTAATTAGTTTTCGTTTTTTATTATATATGGACCACAACTCCAAACAGTTATGATTCTTCATAAATTCTAAAGACTTAATTTTCATGAATCATGAATGTAAAGACTTACTTTTCAAAAAAATTATAAAAAAAAACTTATTTTTAAAATTTTGTTACTCTTCTTGGCGTCTATGAGCATATAAAATTATATAAATACAATCAGTGACGAATTTAGGACCCAAGATAAGTGGGACAAATTATTATTTTTAAATAAAATTATTTATTATCATATATATAAAAAAAATATAAAATAAGATAAAATATGTTTTGTGCTTCTAAAATTTGATTTTAACCTTTCTACAAAATTGTCCATTTTTCATTCCTCAATTTTGAAATGCAATAATTTTGGTTCTCAAAGTGTCATCTAATCACTTTTTGTCCGTCGATAAAGGAATTTGTAAAATTGCAAACCATTTTGAAGAGTAAAGGTGATGCATGTCAAACTTAAAATAAGAAAAATGGAAAAAAAATTAGAGGAACTAAAACATATTTTATCATTTAAAAAAGAATGAAATGCCTAACCAAATAACGTAAAAGGAACAAAATATATATAAAAAACTAATGACAACTAAAAAAAATTCCCTAAAAAAATGAAAAAAAAAACTAATCAATAAAATAAAATAAAAAAGTGATGACAACGAAAAACTTAAAAGCTGTGGATCAAATTATAAAAATGGGAGATGGAAAAAAATAACAATATTAGATATATCTTTATGTTCTACACCCGGTCAATTGTAGCTGGATCCACCCCTGGATACGATACATTACATTATATGGGGATGTATAATTTAGATCTAGCATGTTACATAATGCAATTCTTTTCATTTCTTCACAATTAATTATAAATTGTCCTCGACAAATCCCTAACAGGAAAGGAAATTGTAGATTCAAGAGCGGCAACAACGAAATAAAAGATGCACGGATAATAATATGCCAACATTCTCAAATGAAAAGTGTTATTTTGTGCAACAAATTGTGTAAACAAATATCTTATAACTAAAAGAAAGAAAATATAAGAAATGAGATTTAATAAATGAAATGATAAAAAAGACATAAAAATTGAACATAAAATATTATTGTATGAATAACACAATTCTTTTCAAATTCATCATAGGGAGATTCTGAATAATGTATTTGTACCTCTCAAATTCTATCATTGCAATTGATGCATGTGAACAGCACAAGGAAAGAAATACAAAATTGCTTCAATTTTTCTGATATGATGCAAAAACTATCTGAATCCCATCCTCAATATGTCCTCCCAGGAAGTGCAGAAACTATATTTTGCTGTTGGTGGGCAAGAGTGAAGGTAGCTGTAGCAGAATTGTTGAAGAGATTAGTGACATATGTCAGCTAGAGGCTCCCTCTTGGGCTTTGGCTTGTTGTGATTCTTGTTTTGACTTTGTTGTTGTTACATGCTGCATGGGGCGACATTCTCCTTGTTACTATGGTTGATTGTGATAGAGGCAATGTCACTGGCCTCCATTTGTAACAAATTTGAGTGACACGAAAGGTGGTTGTTTGTGTGTTGATGGATTCTGGGTCATATGGTGTTAGATATATATATATATATATATATATATATATATATATATATATATTTATTGTTCAATGGGACTAGAAGAGGGAGCATTTGAAAATTGAGTTCCAAGTGTGGAAGCTATGGAATTTGTGATGCTGATGGCGGTTCTTGTTAATTCGTGATTAAAGAGTAGAGCGAAAAATGAAAACACTGGGTGCGGAGTGTATGGATGATTCAAAATTGTTATAATGGGTCATAAGCGGTCAAAACCCCAAAGCCAAAATTGTGCCTCAGTGCTCATATTTGGAAAAATATCATTCGAGTGTTCTTTTTCTTCTTTTTCTTTACCCTTTAGGTGTTACAAAAAATAACGTCTGTTTCAAATTATGCTTCATAATACAATAGATTACAATTATATAACTAAATTATATTGCGGTTTAATTAACTAATTAATATTTAAAGTAAAATTAAGCTTAATCAAGTAATCAACTCTTAATCATCTGACAAGGTGAACCAATAGGTTTGACAGACTTAATTTGTTCTTACAACATTAAAAATAAGATAGATTTTTTTTTTTAACTTTGGTCGGTTAACTAATAGAGAAGAGAGGTAAAATTCACATTATTTCTTTGTTTATTTATAATATAAAAAATTATTTTACTAATTGTAATATGATAATTTTTTGTATACTTTTTATTTCTCTTTAATTATTTATTTATTTTATTTATATTAGTTATTATTCTCTTCTTTATATTAGTCTTTCTTTTTTATATATTTTCTAATTTTTAAAATATAAATAGCAATTAAAGTGCATTAACTTTTAGTAATTAAATTACAAAACATGTGCCATGCGTTGATTTGTATTTTTTTTGTTACAGTTGGTGAATTTTTTTATCAATGTAATTGATGTAGGAAGTTGAAATAAAATAATAGGGTGATTTGCAATAGTAGTTAAACAGTAAAAAGTCTAAAAATCAAGAGATCAATACGAGATATTCCTTTATTATTGTTATATGATAATGTTTATACTTTTTTTAAGTTAATATTTATTTATATTGATTATTATTTCTCTTTGTGTTAGTCTTATTTTGTTATATTTTATAATTTTTTGGTTAAATTAGTTCATAAGTTCCTTGATTTATTTGATAATTTTTAATTGGGTTTTTGAATTTTTTTTAATTGGGCCATTGAACTTATTTGTTTATTTTAATAAGCTCTTCTTGTCTAATTCTCGTTACTTGTCTTAACTAGTTGTGTGAGAATGTAGTAAGGTTGTTGTAGGTTGAAACTTGAAAAGGCTTGTGAAAAAAATACTTGGGTTGAGTGGACTTACAGAGGTAAGAAAATTAATTGAAGAACCTAATTGAGAATAATGGATTTAAATTTGTAGAGATGAAAAATACTTTTTAGGGAACGTGAGCAATATTGACCTAGATAAACAAAAATACAGTAGAAACCTACAGAGGTGCCAATACTAGGTTAAGAGAGTAATTAGGTTCCTATGGTTAAAACAACATGAAGATTAATCTAAGATATCGCCTTTATTATTATTATAAATTATAGATAATAATATAAAGAAAAGTGAATAAGTAATATATAAATATATGCTACTTAAATTCTAATTTTAATTTATTGATAAATTGTATGTTTTTTATCTACTTAGTTTCATTTATTTTTATATTTTATTTATAATAATAATATAAGTATAAGATGTGTTAAGACATGACACCCAATGTAATTGGTGTATCAAAATATAAGAACTAAAGACATTTCAGGAATGTTAGTGGTTCACCAATCATATTACATCTCATAATCCTTCTTGTTACTGCTATTATGCGCTATAAGTTATGCACTCTCAATATTGACGAGTGTTCCAAAGATGTTGTGATAATCTCATAATGCAAGTTAATAATTTCATAGGTATTGTTAAGACCTAAATAATTTCATAGTGATAGATCTCAAATTTAGATTTTAGATCACTTTTTAGTAGATTTTATAATATTACATAGGATTAAATTAAAGATCTCTTAAAATTTCTTTAATTTTTTCTTTAATGGTAGATCTCATTTTGAGATCTTAGGAAGAGAAAGAGAGGAAAAATTATTTTTTTGAACAATGTGCAAATCTTGAGGGATCTTCTACTAGAACTCATTTTCCATTTTCGAGATTTATTCACCTCCTTTATTGGGAGATCTAGTAAAGACCATATATTGAACTTAAAATCTTTACTCAAAATAAAATAAAATAAATATTGATAATATTCTCTTTGATTTTTTTATTAATTAAGATTACTTAACATGGGTGAAATTATGAATTAAACTAGCTTGCTAAATAAGGAATAGAACACACGCTATTTTCGTAAATTCCATTTATTTAATTTAAACTATTGTTACAAAGAATTTATAAAAAAAATACGTTAACAACTTTTATATAATAAATTATGAGAAGTCTTAACAAAATATCTTTAATAGACTCTTTCTAACATACTATTTCTTCTTAGTTACTCCCTCTATCTCAAATCTTTAGTTGTTTCAGTGTCCTTTTTTTCAAAACAATTGTTGTTTTAGAATTTCAAGGTCTAATTAAATTTTTTATTCTTTTCAAATATACCTTATTTAATACCTAATACTGATGGAGTAGTTAGGCATCAAAGATAAAAGTATTAAATAAGGACATTTTAGTTCAAATACAATATTTTTTACTTCAACCAAATATTTTTTAATCTGTGTGTATTATCTTTTTGTTTTAGAGCAAAGAAGGTTACCAAATTTCATTTTCAATCAAAGAAGCAGTATAAGTAGGGACATTATTAAGGACTCTGTTTCAAGAATAAAATTTTGATGTCCTATCTAAAAAATGGACAACATGATTGATTTATCTCCTTACAAAACTTACTTTAGAATTTGAAATATGTGCGTAAACGGTAAACAACTAAAAATGGAATTAAGTAAAATTTATTGAAAATTATAAAATTGTTTTGAAATTTTTCAAAACAATTATTGTTTTAGAATTTCAAAGTCTGATTAACATTTCTTCTTCTTCTCAAATATACCTTATTTAATACCTAATACCAGCGGTTTAGCTAGGCATCAAAGATAAAAAAAATATTAAATAAGGATATTATTGTTCAAATACAATATTTTTTACTTCCTCGACATATTTCTTAATATGTGTGTATTATCTTTTTTTAAAGCAAAGAAGGTTATGGAATTTCATTTCGATATAAAAGCAATACAAGTATGACATTATTATGGATGTGGTTTCTGTTGGAGGTAAGGGTTTTGAGAAAGAGAAGCATTTAGTGTTGGGTGCTTGAAGTATTACACCAAGAGGTATCAAATGTGGAATGTTCAATAATATCTTAGGGAAAATCCTAGTAATATAACAAGCTATTGGGCTTCAGCCCATATAGTACTATATAATCATACAATAATTTATTGTGCTTGTATGTGAACATATTAATATTTAATATATATATATATATATATATATATGTTAAATATATTCAACAATTTACTCATATATTCACCATACAACACAATCCAATAAGGTAGTCAGTGTAATGTTCAAACAAACATGAATCATCCACATCCAGTCCAAGACAATCAACTCGGATCGATCAAAGAGTTTTAATAATAAAATATTAAACTCAAACAACATTTGCAATCAAACTAAGTGAATCATCATTCTCATGTACCTGTTCTGAAATTAATATAACAATATAAATACCAAGAGTTTTTAGATTAAATCTAAACTCATCCAAATCTCAACATCTAAAAATCAATCTCAAAATTAATTCACAACCAACATATGCATAACAATCAAGTATAAGTAGGCCAGTCAAAATAGTCTAAGGCCTTACAAATATAAGAAAGAAACATAATACTCACAATGTTCACAAAATAGAAATAACAAAATGTAAGTCTCGAGTAAATGGACTCCAACATAATGGGCAATAAGTGAACTTTCAAGTTTCCTACTACGTACTCTAAATGATATATTTATATATCAAGTTGGTCGTCCTCCTAAGGATCCAACTTCTTAAGCTCTCCTCTATCTCTACCATCCTTGTAGAATGTCAAATATGAATTTCATATTATCATGAATTCAATCATTTGAATAAATTACTAAAAATGTCTAGTTCTACTAAAAGAACTTAGCATCATATCATCAAGCAGAGAAGAACATATATCAATGTCATAAAGCATCATACTATCATGTTCATAAGCATCAATCCAGTTTCATAAATTATGAACACGACCTAAATAGTTTAAGTTATAAAGAGCCATCAACCTAAGTTTATTTGTAAGAGAGTAACAATTGTCTCGTTTCACAGAATAAGACTAATAGTCACATCACTTACAATAACCTAGTTTTGTAATGTCAAGTTTCAATTAAGAACAAGACAAATAGGCTTCTTATATAATCAACTATTTCTATGTTTCAATTTAGAATGTCAAAGTTACTAATTCTTTAAAGTCAAATAATCTAGCATCAATTTTGGAATGAGATCATTTAACCAAAAGAATAGGCCAACCTGGTAGGATTGTTCATCAAGTTTGGAATGACACAAGCTTCCCAAATATTGGATTAAAATCATCTCATCAAGTTTGGAATGAGATCATTTAAGCAAAAGGATAAACCAAACCTGGTAGGATTGTATCATCAAGTTTGGAATGACACAAGCTTCCCAGATAGAACTTTTGAATTGGGTTAAAATAATCTCATCAAGTTTGGAATGAGATAACTCACCATTTTCAAAAATAGTTAGTAACCATGATCATCAATGAAACATATAAATTGTGCTTATCATTTGGCAAGCAAAGGAAGATTCGATAATTCAAAACACACAATTAAAGGTAAGTAAATGATAATTAAGACTTGTCTACATAGTCTTTAACCCCATTTCCACCACTATTTTGAATAATCGATCTTTAGGCAATCCTTTTGTGAGAGCATCGATCATGTTATCCTTCGATCTCACATCGACCAAAGTGATAACCCCCTGTTCTCTCAGATAATTCAACAACACATGTCTCAGTCTCACATGTCTTCTCTTTGAATTAAAGAGAGCATTCTTTACGACTTGGACTGCTGCTTGATTATCACAAAATAAACTTAAAGAATTAATCATTTGTTGAGTCAAAGGAATATCCATAATCAGATTTTTTATCCACTCTGCCTCTTCACTAGTTGAGGCTAAAGCTAAAAGTTCTGATTCCATTGATGACAACACAATACAAGTATGTCTTTTGGATTTCCACATTACAGCAACTCCACCCAGAGTGAATACATATCCACAGGTGGAACTATTTCCAATTTCTGAACACCATGAGGCATCAGATATCCATCCACAATTGGAGGATAACCAGAATAACATAGAGCATAATCTTTAGTACCTTTAAGGTATCTTATCAACCTACTGAGGGCATCCCAATGGTCTTTACTAGGATTATTAGTGAAACGACTCAACATGCCAACTGCAAAGGCTATATCAGGTCTAGTGCAACTCATAGCATACATGAGACTACCTATCAGTTTTGAGTACTTTAACTTATTCACATTGGTCCCTTCATTAGAACTCAGTCTTTTGTTATAATCATATAGTGTCTCACTCGGTTTACACTCACTATATCCGCAGGTAGAAAGTAGTTGCTCAATAATGAGTTTGGCTAAAGGAGATAACTTGGCTTTCAAAGCTTACTTTCATACCAAGAATGGTATTAGCTATACCAAGATCTTTCATGTCAAATTCTTTAGCTAAAGTGGTTTTCACATCACTCACTATAGAATGATCAGATCCAAGAATTAACATGTCATCAACACAAGCATATGATGACTATCATATTTGACTTGAAACAATAGTAAAGGCATTTATCTAAATAATTGGACTAAAAGCCATAGCTCTTTACCACCTTGTCAAACTTAAGATGTCACATCTTAGGTGCTTGTTTAAGACTATACAAAGATTTTTTCAATTTACAAACTTTTTTCTCAAGGCCTTTCATGACATACCCTTCAAGTTGTTCCATGTAGATTTCTTCATTTAACTTTCCATTTAAGAAAGCGGTCTTTACATCTATTTGATGCACTACAAAGTGTTCAATAGATGTCAAACCAAGAAGAATTCTTATAGTTGACAAATGACATACAAGTGAATAAACTTCAAAAAGGTCTATTCCACATCTGATACCTCTTAGTGTAATACTTCAAGCATCCAACACTAAACCCTTCTCTCTCTCAAACCCCTTACGTCCAACAATCTTGAAGTATTAGCTTTGTGTATCAGATTTGAGTGAGTAAGGTGTTGTTTCGAAGATCTCATCGAGAGGAACTCAAGGACGTGATGACTTTCGTGTTTCGACGGAAGGATTGACCGGAACCTAAGATTGAAAACTCTACATCTGCAACCGTTGAGGCCAGATCCTAAAAATTTCAACTTAGTTCACGAGTTGAAACCTTGTGGATTTTGTTCTACTCGTCGAGACGATCGTTTTGACTGGTCACTTACGTAAAACGGAGGTTAGACGAAGGAGCTATAGCCGTTGGAAGTTTCTGCAATTTTTCGGTCACTTTTCCGACGAATGGTTCATCTTCTCCAGTGAAATTTCCGGTGACTAGCGAACTTTTCGTACGAATTTTCAACAAGTATCCGGTGTTCTGGATCCATTCTTGGGGTCAAATTTGACAAATTTCACCTCTACAATGCTATTTTGAAAAGTTACAAGGTTTGGTATACTTTGAAGGATTTGAAGGTGCACTCTTTATAATTCTTTTACTTTGATTAAAATGACAAAACATAACTCCCATGATATCATAAAGCTGAAATCTTTTGATGTCACTGAATTTCATGGTTGGAAATTTTTTGTTCAATTTGGCATATGAAGGAACGTGACATATTTTATACTGTATTAGGTGATTTTGCATCTACTATTAAAAATGTGGATGAATATCAATGGATTAAAGATGAAGATTTTTGTAGAGATTATTTGTTAAACTCTTTAAATCCTCGTTTAGCTATGACTTATAGTGAGTATAAGACTGCAAAAGAGATTTGGGATCACTTGAACAGTCAATTTCAAAAACAAGAGAGACTTTCTAAGACTCTTTTAGCAGATAAGTTTTTTGACTTTCAGTTCAATATGAACTCAAGCATCACTTGAAGATTGTTGGAGGTAAGGGATTTGAGAGAGAGAAGGGTTTAGTGTTGGGTGCTTGAAGTATTACACCAAGAGGCATCAGATGTAGAATGCTCAACAATGTTACATCCAGCTTAGGGAAAACCTAGAAATATAGCAAGCTATTGGGCTCCAATCCATATGGACCCATATAACCATACAATAACTTATTAGACTTCTGTGAACATATTAATATTTAATATACATATATATATAATATACATATATATTAAATATATTCAACCGTCACTACTACAAAAAGGGTCTTTTAAGACGCGTGTTTTAAGACGGTTGTGGGATACCCGTCTTAGAAGGGTGAGCGGTGACATTTTTGAAATTAAGTTAAACTTTTCTAAGACGATTTTCGTAAAACTGTCTTATAAAACTAGTGTTCAAAGACGATTTTACGAAAACCGCCTTTAAACACTAGTTTTCTCATACGGTTTTACGAAAATCGTTTAAAATTGAGTGTCTTTTTACTTTTTGTACCCTCCCCTCCCTCTTAAAATTTTGAAATTTATATTTAAAATTTAAACCCCAAACCTCTTCTCATTCCCTCCCTCCTCTCCATCGCGGTCGACGTTGTTGTGGCAGGGGCAGTAGGAGGCACAACCGGTGGGAGATCTGGGAGAAGAAGGAGTGGAGTGCCACTGCTTTTGGGAAGTCGAAGCTCGCAGTTGATATGGCCTCTCACTTCCCCGTCGAACTCATCAACGCCGATTCCATGCAAGTTTACCGCGGCCTCGATTTTCTCACTAACAAACTCCCTCTTTCTCACCAAAATTGTACCACCATATCCTCCCGACACTTGATTTTTTCCTATCCTAATCTCAATCTTGTTTCATTTCTAAGACCGCGTTTCAAATTTGTTGCATGAGTGTCGCATCATCCCCACACTTGGTTTAAGTTTTGGTATTTCAATTTATTAGCATTTTTTTAGTTATTTTCATATTATTGATGATATATTGGCACGCAATCACTTGCCTGTTATAGTTGGGGGCACTAATTACTATATCCAGGTTGGGATTTTGAATCATCAATCATGCATTCTTTGTGTCTCATTATGTTTTCCTTTTATTTATATAAATTTCTTGCAATGCCTAATAATGTACTTATGTGACCAAGTTCTACTAATGTTTTTTATTGGCATTTTTGTTTATTATCCTTCTTCAGGCTCTTGTGATTTTGCAGAAGATATGGACAAAAGTTGTTTGGCGGATCCACCTGGTACATTGCTATGTATTTGGTGTTTTGTTTTTGCTTTCTCTATCAGTTGATGAGTGCTTCTTTTATGTTTCTGTTCTGTCGAGCTAAAAGCTTATTAAAGGCAATAGTATTCAATTGTTGGAGGTTGACATTTGCTACGTTTAAGGGCCCTTTATATCGTTAGTTTCGCTCATTATTTTCTTCAATGCCTAGAGCCTTCTTCCTCTATTATTATTTACTTGCTTCTTCTTCTTGGGTTTTATGACTTGGTGTCTGATCTGCTTAATCTGGTGATATATTGCATCAGTCGCTTTCTTGAAAATTAAAATTGCTACTTTATTGTCATGAAACCTTTTGATGCACAGGTCATATATCAAGCAGATTATTTTCTTGATAAAAACAAAGATTATGTTGTAGCAAAGCGTCAAGCTCTTTTATGTGCTTCCAAGTGTTCATTTGTTGCTAATATCTTCCCTCATTTACCAGAGGCAACATCAAAGCAATCAAAATTCTCTTCCATTGGTTCACAATTTAAGGTAAACCAATACAATTTCAACATTGAAAAATTGACCAGTTCCATCTATTTCTAGAAATAATCAACCCATGAATTTCTTCTGAATCAAATCTTAATACACAACAACAACCGCAATTTCTCATGGAGACACTGAACACAACAGAGCTGCATTACATAAGATGTGTGAAGAAGAAGACCAATAGAACCCTAACTAGAGTTTGATCACATGAAGGGGACCAATAATTAGAGGTGGAGGAAGACTACGAAACAAACTCTTGTGGAAATGTTTAAATGATCTTTATGAAGAGTTGGTTTTTGACTGAATTTAAACAAGTAGCTGATCCCATCTAGTATGAAAATGCTTTGGTTGTTGTTGTAGTTGTATTACAAGGTATGCAAAATATTGAGTGTTTTGAAGGGTCATGTTAGAATTCATTGTTGTTGGATTCAGGGGGAGCTACTTAAAGAATGCAAAGGAATTGTGATTCAAGCATAGGTTTTGAGCTTTCAACATGCAATGGATGCCTTGAAGTTTAATTAGTGTGAAATGTGTAAGAGAAAATCAATTATGGTGATCCAAGTGCATAACATTCATATTAATCCATAATTAAATTAATTGGGTTCATAAACATCACAAGGCTTTACTAATTTGTCTAAGTTTTAATTTAATTCAAAGGTTTTTGGAAAAATATCATTCCTGCTGACTTAATCGATTACTTACTTTACTTAATCGATTATTTTGTTCTTAGTCTATTTTGGAAAAGCTTTCAAGAACAATGTAATCGATTACCTATCGGGATAATCGATTATTTGACCTTTATTTTCATATAAACTGCCTTGTTGAAAATGTTAATTGATTATTAATGGATAGTAATCAATTACATAGCTATATAGGATTTTAAGTAGTGTTGGGATAATCGATTACCAAGGTATTGTAATCGATTACACAGGCTTAATTGAAAAAGTCATCTTCCTGCTTTAATCGATTACCACATTTCGTAATCAATTACACTATATGTTAATGCTCACAAGTCTTCCTGGTTTAATCGATTACCACATATCGTAATCGATTACATAGTTCATTTAGTTTTTTAAAGACTCCTGCTTTAATCGATTACCACATTCTTGTAATCGATTATACAGTGTATTTTGTTATTCTAAGTCATCTGTCTTAATCGATTACAGGACGGAATAATCGATTATTTTGCTCGTTGCTCATGCCCAGAAACTATGTAGAACATTTTAATCAATTACAAGGTTTATTTAATCGATTACATGAGCGTTTTAATCGATTATTAGGCGTGTTTAATCGATTACAAGCAGTTCCAAAGTTTGTTATAAATAGGACTAGTGCTCAGCTGCTTTTCTAACTTTGTGGAACATTACCCATATGTATTTTCTGAGCTTAAACAGTCTTGTGAGCATTCTAAAAGTATTTTCTAAGGGTTTAATCATTCTTGCTCCATTGTGCTTTGATCATGAGTGTTTAACTCATTCTTGGAGCTTGAAACCATTTCAAGATTAAGGAAAGTTGTGCAAATTGATATGTAAACATTCAACCTGATCTAGTAACTTCATTTTGCATTGCATCATTGGATCACCAGGTTGTTTCTCTCCTTAATCTGGTTGTAATTTTCATTTTGGATTTTCTTTGTATTTTGGCTATTGTAATTGGGTTCTTGCTTGAAACTAGAGAAGAGATTTTCTAGGTGAAAGAACTGAGTAGTGTTCTCAGGTTCTTATCTCTTAGAATCTAATAGGGTTTTAGATTTTTGTTCTTTATCTAAGGTTGATAAAGAGAGGCATTGTAATTGATTGTAAGAACTAAAAATTATAATAACGGAACTCTAACCTAGTGTTGGTTGGAAGAAAAACTAGATGTAGCTTCTAGTGTTGAAGTGAACCAGTATATATCTGTTTGTGTTTTGGTTCTCTATTCCTTAACTTTTATATTCATTGTGTTCTTGATTAAATTGCTTGACCAACAAAGTCAGTTTTGATTCATTGAATTCCTTGGGGCTGAGCTACTTGATTGAATAAGGTTTCTTGGTTTTGAAAAGTGATAAAGATCCTAGAAACTCTGATTTTGATTAAAGAAATTTTTAAAATACCAAGATTTAACCAATTCACCCCCTCTTTGTTAAGTGTGAGATATTCATATTATTTACAATTGTGTGCTTTTCAGTTGTTGGAAGCGAAAAAAGAACTTTTTTTTTCTTTCTAACTTTGCAACCATGTTATACATTGTAGTTTTGGTATGTCTTACCTTACATTTGTGTGTGTGGAGCACTGGCTTCTGAAATGACCTGTAAATTTTGTAGGAAAAGCCTTGGAAATTATGGATGAATGGATTTGTTCCCAACAAATTTACATTTTAGGACAGAACTTATAGGTGTAGTTCCTAAAGTACTTTTTGATCCCATTATCCAATTAAAATTGAAGTTTCATCTTGATAAGCTGCATAATAAAAGTCACACTGTTATTGAGGTGAAATCCAATTTTGATAGGAAAACAACACTGTAAGCACCTAAGAAACTGCACTCAAGTCTTATTTTATATTTTAATGATGTATTTTCTGGCAAATATGGAGTTAATGGTTTCTTATTCTCTTTGACTAAATAGCTAGTAATCTGTAATCAAAGCATATTTTAGTATGAATCTAGTGGAATAACATTTGCTACTATGTTTTGTCCTGTCTGTTCATCTGTTGTATATTGTGCTTTTCTTTCTGGTTATGCTTAGATGATGGTATTGTTGGGTTGACTTGTGTGATATTCAGTGGTATGAAATGCTCTTGTACTAAAATTTGGATTTTTGACTTGGTTTTTAATTTGACAGCTTTCTCTTTTAACACATTGTGACATAGGTTAGTGCGTCATATGAGCAGGCTCTGGTGGATGCACGCAAGCTTATTGAACTTGAAATGGAAAGATTCAAGATCTTTGAGAAGGAGACAAAGACAAAATCATTCTCCAAAGAGGGCTTAGGCCAACAGCCTAAAACTATGAGTCTTTGACATGGGGAAATATGCTTTTTTATTTTGTTATTATTTTGACCTTTTCTAGGTGTATTATATTATGCTTCCTCTTTAGGGGATGAAGAGTATCTTATTCTCAATGCTTTGTGACAGGATCCTAGAGAGAAGGCTAAATCAGAGACAAGGGATTGGTTGAACAATGTGGTATGTAATCAATTGCTATGAGTAACTTTCATTTTTACTTTTGTTGTTCTCAAATTTGGGTTGAAACCTAACTCAACCCAAAAGTTGGCTCATGAGGTGTGAATTACCCAAGCCTTTATAAACTCTACTTTGGCCCATTTTGTAGTCAATGTGGGATCTCAACACATAGTCCTCACCCGTACTAGGAAAGTAATAGGGTTAGGTTGATTGCACTAGGAAATCTATGGGGCCTATTTTCTGGACAGTTGAGTGTGGCCCAATATCAAACCTATCATAGGCTTTGATACAATTTTAAATTTGAACTAGGCCTAACTCAACCACAAAAGTTATTCATGAGGTAAAGATTACTTTGGCCATATTTGTAATTGATTGGGATCTCAACTGTAACACCCCCTCCCACTTGCCTAGGACTGGACATGTGGAGTGTGGAGATTGTACGACTGTTTTTTTTTTTAATATTGCATTCGGAAAGTCGCAGGGCCAAGTTGATTGTGATGGAAATCCGTGGAGCCAAGTTTATTTTTTGGATAGTTGAAGGTGGCTCAATATAAAATCTATCATAGGCTCTGATACTATCTTGAATTTGGGTTGGGCCTACCTCAATTGCCAAAGTTATCTCATTAGATAAGGATTTTACAAGCCTTCATAAATTCTACTTTGGTCATATCTGTAGTTGACAGGGGATCTCAACAGTTGTGATCAAAGTATAGCAATTACTTGTTGCTTCACTAGCTTGTATACCTTACTTTAATGTAACTTCATAGTGTTAGGCAAATGAACAGCCATGTTTACTTTGTACCTAATGGTTCTTCCAAGTTGTAATGTGGAAAATAATGCAGGTTCTCTGTTCACTGTTAAGTGACCTTTTTACTAAAGGGAATTTGTTAGTTCAAATTGGTCCTTAAAATTTGCTTTCCATAATGATGTTTATATAAGTCTACTTCCTGCTCACCTCATGATTCACATTGGAGTGTCTCTATATTCATGTGTTATTTAGAAGAGGTTATCTTTAGTTCGAATAGTGTACTTATATTTCTTTCTCTAGAAAACAATATTGTTTTAAATGTTTGAGTAGGTTGGGGAGTTAGAAAATCAGATTGATAACTTTGAAGCTGAGCTTGAAGGACTTTCTGTCAAGAAAGGAAAGAACATGCTACCCAGATTGGTGTGTAGTAAAGGAAACACAATTTATGTGACTATTATTGATTTATCTAAGTCATGGCTATTCAAATGTTCCTTTTTGTTTGTCAGATACATCAAGAAACATCAATTACTTGGCACAAGGCTGATATAAAGAAATGTGAATTTATCTTGAGGCTACTAGATAATGATGAACTAAGTCCAGAGTAGGTTAATGATGTCAAAGATTTCCTGGATGACTATGTAGACCATAATCAAGTTTGTCTTGTATAGCTTGCACTCTTGCCATTTTGCTTTCAAAAAATAAACACTATCATTGAGTAAATTTACCCTTGGTGTAGTCCTTTTAAAGAGAGTCTTAGAGTTTGATACCATGCAAAATTTATGAATTGGTATTAATTTTTTGTCTTTCCTATTTTTCATTTTATTCTACAGGACGACTTTGAAGAATTTAGTGATGTTGATGAGTTATATAGTTCATTACCCTTAGACAAGGTGGAGTCACTTGAAGATATTGTTACAATTCCCCCTATTCCTGCTAAGGTATTTGTTTAATGATTATTGCTCTGTTGCAAATTCTGATAGGTGCACAGCCACACACACTAACACATACTGGTGCATTTGTAGTTGCATATTTCTTGCTTAATTTTACATAAATAATTGCCTTTCTTTATTACCAAAAATTTGTCACCAAACTACAAAATAAAGCAATTATTTCCCCAAAATAAGTTAATCTAATGCACATAGATTTGTGTTATGGATTTGGGATATACAGATTACATTGCTCTTTCTTGCTATACATTTTTCAATGTTACATGACTTTTGTTATTATTCACTTGTGTGTTAGGTAGCTTAAAATTATGACTTTTGATAAATACCAATATGCCTTTATTTTGGGTATTTTATTTAGAATTTATATAGGTATAACATAAATTAATTCATTTGTATCTATAAACTTCAGTGTCGTGATCATATTTCAGCGGCATGACTTTATGAGACATCATAACAAATTGATAAATAGCTTAAAGAAAAATAAATAAAATGATCATGTACATAAGAAATGGAGAAAGTACTCAAAATAGTAGTTTTAGCCCTAGTTAACAATATTTATGTTTCATATGGCTCCAGTTAATCCAATTGTTCTGATGACATTTTTCTAAAGTAACCTTTTTGAGAATAAAACATGATGATTGATCATGATTGTAGTTCCACCAAGTGCATGTGGCTGAACTACCAGTTAACGCAGAAGAACCTATATCCTAGTTAGATGCCATTTATTGTTGATTGGTCCCTCTCGGGCAACTCCAATTTTTATTTATTTATAAAAACTAAGAATTTTTAGGCAAATTGTTATTGTTATTCATTTGTAATTTATTATTCATTTTGGGCTCAAACAACACAACTATGGCAGGGGTACTTCTACATTATTGATTTCCTTTCTTTGTTTGCATTGTATTTCTTATTTTTCTTGATTTTATTGCTTATTTGACGTGAAGAGATAATGATGTTAGTTTTTTATGTTTCATGTAACATTGGCTAGTTGTAGCTTAATTTATATTCTCTAGACATTAATAATATTACTTGTGGTTCAAATTCAATGTTTTTAATATTTTATAGACAATTATAATAATGTATTGAAAAAAAAATAGAAAATCTAAGACAGTATACCGTATAACCGTCTTAGAAGGTAATGTAAAAAAATAAAACAGAATCTAAGATGGTTATATGTTATAACCATCATATAACCATCTTAGAATGGTTGCATACTAAGACGGTTATAGCGTATAACCGTCTTAGAAGGTACTTAAAAAAATAAAACAAAATCTAAGACGGTTATAACATAATGACTTAAGAAAAATAGAATCTAAGACGGTTATATGCTATAACCGTCTTAGAATGGCTACATACTAAAACGGTTATAGCGTATAACCGTCTTAGAAGTTATAACACTACTACAATAAGGACTTTTAAAGTCGGCACATCTAAGTCGGTTGTCAAAAAGCCGACGTTAAAGCCCACTCAATGGCAATTTCGTAATTAAATGAATAGTGTTTGATCATCAACGTCGATTATTGCGTCACCGTTGTTGTATCCTATTTTTTACGAAGTCGGTTTTCGTAATGCCCGACTTAGAATATATAAGAAATATTAAAAAAAAAATTACATTTTGGGCCAAATTCAACGTCGGTTTTACCATTAACTGTCGTAGTCTTCTTCCTTTTCAAAGTCGGTTTTCTTAATAACCGACTTTGATTCACTTAAAAATACCATAAAATGATTTTTTTTTAAACTCGCGCTGGCCCGCCCATTCCTTTTCTCTCAATACGGTCGCGCCCCTTCGTCTCTCCTCTCGTGTTCGCCTGCTTGTAGGGCTTGCCCCTTCCTCTCCTCTCAGTTCAATCAACTTCCTCTCACATTTTGTGCACTTTTTATCTCTGCATTTCCTCGCAGCCCCCACAAGTCCATGGCACCACCTTCCCAATAACAGGGCTAGACCCAAACCCAAACCCCACTTTAAAAATCAAACCTTTCACACACCCCATAACCCGTTTTGGTGTTGCCGCTTCATTCTTGTTGGCTTTTGGGTTGTGGTGGTGGTACCATTTGAGTGGGAAGAATAAGAAGAAGGGTTATGGGGTCCATTTTGATTGTTGTCGGTCATAGTTGCTGCCATTGCAATTGCATCTCTGAATCACAACAATGCTTACGCAGATGGGATTTTACCACCGAATCGTTCTGAAATTGAACCTTCTTCAGCGGCGACGGAGCCGCCTAAGGGTGGAAACGATCATCTAAGGACCACTTCTGCTGGGTTCGATCCAGAGGCCCTAGAGAGAGGGGTCAAGGCTCTCAGGGAAATTTCTAAATCACCCCATGGCAAAAAGGTTTCAGCTTTATGCCCACTTTCCCACTCCATTTAACCCCACTCACTATTTCTATTCCTATTTTGCGTCGTTGTTTTTTTAACTTGGTTCTTATAGTATAGGTCTTTGAAGTTATCAAACAGCAAGAGGAGACAAAACAAACTGAACTTTCTGCAATGATATACCTTCTATCTGCATTTCATATGACTGGTAAGTCATATTTGCATTATGCTTCAGGTATGGTATATTTCTAGATTTAGGTTGAATATTTGTTCTGAAATTAATTGTGAAACCATTTTGTTAGCTTATATAATTGTGAGTTGTGACTTATAACTGAATGAACATATTGAGTAATGTGGAGTATTATTTAAAATGCAGATGTTTTTCGGTGTTTCATTTTGTCATGCCTTAATTTGGGTAAGGTTTTTCTTTGGTAAATATTATTTCAAATTGTGCAGATGACCAGGTTTCAGACTCTTTCTGAGAGGAGAAAGCAGTACTTCTTTTTGTGTTTATCTTTATCCATTCGTTCCGTTCCACTCGCTCTCGTTTCTTTCTCGTTGGTGGGACCTTTAGCAAGTAGTTTTGAGCCAGCATCATGAATTTGATGTTGTGCCTAAATTGCCCAATAATATAGAGGAATGGAATTAAATATGACATGATATCTAACCACTACAGGAGAGTTAAACCAGGGGAATGAAATTTAATTCTAACACCAATATACTTGTTGATGATTCTAACTTCACATTGGCTAAGGTTGACTATGAAGACTTTTAATTGCCTTTTGATTTGACTTGGGGTCTACATCTTATGATGCCCTTGACTTACTACCCTCCTAAAGAAAAACCCTGCATCAGTCTTCAGGTATCCTTTTCTGCCCTTTGATATGCTTAATAATTGCAACTGGGAACACTGTTATCATACTTGGACTTTGGATAGTGCATGGTGTTTGGACATATTACTGCATTGTGAGGTGCTTTCCTTGACTGCCACTCTTTCAAGTTTTCGCTTACTTTTCTATCCATATATTATGAAATTGTGATTACTTTCTCATAGTGATTTCCCTAACGGACAGAGCTAAACAATTTGGGCCTATTCTGAAGCTTGTTATTGGCCTATGTGTACTACCAGTGCTGTTGGTTGTGTACCACTGTTTCATTGTATGTGTACTATGCTTCATTTCTTGTTAAAATGCTTGTTATATCTGTTTTACTGTTGTTATTAATTACAGAGACTTTATATTAAATAATCAGGATGGTACATGGAGCACTGTTGAAAAGAGCTGCATGGTTGTCAGGGATGTAAAAGATGTTTGTTTTCATTCATACTTCTCGGTTATGGATGACCTGCGAAGAAAAGGACCTCCAAATGCAAAATACTATGAGATCAGGTTTTGTCATTATATGCCTCACTATTTTGTTTATTTTTATGTTGTGTCTTTGAAGTGAGGGCAAGCATTGGTGCAACTGTAAGGTTTGTCTTGTGACTTGGAGGTCACTGGTTCAAATCCTGGAAACAATCTCTACAAACTACACTTTCCAGGGGTCAGGCTGCATACACATATCCTCCCTTGACCACCCTACTCAGTTGGAGCCTTGTGTTGGACACTCTTATGTCTTTAAAGCATTTCTCTGATTATTTTTGTATTTATATCCAGATCCAAGTTTCATGTTCGTAAAGATGTTTTTGATTGAAAGGGTCACTCAATAGTAATGCCAAATTGCCAAATGCCAATCATGTCTTTCGGGAGTTAATAGTGATTTAGTTCCTTCTTTTGGTTCAGGCTCCATTTTTCCCGTTTTTGAAGAGAGACTATGTTTGTATTGTAGGTCACACTTTTACACTTTAAAGCTTTTAAAATTTTAAACCTTAGTTGTGTAGACAATATGGTATCAACTTGAATACTAGTTATTTAACTTTGAAATTAAAGGAGCAGTGGATTGTGAATGTTAAATTGAAACAAATTAAAAAATATCAATTTTCCCTCAAGTTGAGAGGCAGATTAGTTTCACAAACTATAGGTCAGTTGGGCTTCCTGTAAATTGCTATCTTTTGAAAACCTAACTATTGAAATCACAGAGAGCATATCTCTTCTGTATTTCATACTTACTAAACTGTGTTGGTTGGGTTATTTAAATCTTGTATCATTTGCATGCCAAACTTATTAGCAAGCTTGAGCATATTATTGAAAATTTTGACAGAAGACATTGGTCCTGGATAGAATCTTAAAGAATGGCAATTCTTTTTGTGGGATATCTTCTGGCTTTGGTGACATTTCAGTAAAAAGTAGAAACCAAACTATAGAAACTTTAGTAATCAAAATGATTCTCAGTTAATTGTTCTTCCAAATTTTTCTCTGGTTTGTTCAACCAATATTTGGTGAACCAGATAACACTAATTTGGTTGCTGTATTAACCCACAAGGGTAGAAGTGCTGATTCGGGACATTATGTTGGTTGGGTCAAGCAAGAAAATGGTTGGTTCTGGGAAACAGAAAATGGGTAGCTCATTAGACTTTCCCTTCATCATGTTATAGTCCCTCTTTAAACTAATAACAGAGCTGAATATAATTGAAATATTTAAAATGGTGTTACTGTTAATGTGAATTTTTGAAACAACAAAAACAGATTGAAGGAGCACCATTGGAAGATGGTAGGGGTTTAAGCAACTGGGATGCTTTTAGTCATACATCAAGTAAACGGTTACTAGTCTATATATGCTGATTGCTTGGGGTGTGGTGCATGCAATTATAGAATTATCATGATTAACATGAATAATAGTCACTATAAGATGTTGGCTTATAACTTGTTAGTTTTTCACTAAGGAAATCCTTATTTCTTTCATTTATTAAAAAGTGAAAAAATAACATGTATTGATAGTAAAAATGTCTTTTGTATTATAATCATTTAATCACACTTCATTATGTTTTTTTTTTCTGTACATGGAGAAAAAACAGAAAAGCAAAAGAAATGATACTCCCTCACAAAAGAAACACCACCAGTGGCATCTTCAAGCAAAGCCTGAGAGACCACGGAAGGAGCTGAAGACCAAAGAATCCAAGAAGAAATTAAAGGTGATCCACTCCAAACTTAGCCAAACAATCAACACAATATTGATTTATGTTTGAACGTAAATTAATTAAATTTTTGTTAAATATATTATTTATGAATAATTCTTGTTCAATTTTTTTCATTTCAAATAACCCTGGCTGTCTCACGAGACCATGGTTTGAAGTTTTACTATTGATATTCTTTTAATTATGCTATGAATAAAAAGATTCCCTTGAGTAAATAATAAATATTTGAAATGCAATTAATTATAGTATTTTAGTGTATTGAGGTAAACTTATTCTGTAAATTAAATGAATAGTAAATATATATTGTTATCTGTTAATTCAAAATCATGTTAATTTAATTAGAAAATATCTTCAACTTTATATGTACAAAAATTATCTTCAAACGATAGAAACTTTACTTAAAACTAGTATAAAAAATCACATTGGTATACATACCTAAAAACATAATTAAACCATTTAATAAATCTTTTTATATATTACATGCTGTTTGAAAAAATAAGCTTTACCTTACTAAAAATCCGATACTGTGTTTATAAATATTTGCTAAAATGTAGATGAAAAAACTATTTATGTATATACGATAAATTTCATATTAATTAGAAAACATTTTATATGAAAACACGTCAATATATAAATTATCTTTATTTTTGTTTTTTTTTAAATTAATGGATTCAAAGTCGGTTATTTCAAATAACCGACTTAAAATGGGCAAATATACATGTTCAAAGTCAGTTATTAATCTTCATTTTTTTTTTTAAATTAATGGATTCAAAGTAGGCTATTTCAAATAATCGACTTAAAATGGACTATTATACATATTCAAAGTCGGTTATTTCAAATAACCGACTTTGAATCTTCATTTTTGTTTTTTTTTTATAATTGATGGATTTAAAGTAGGTTATTTAAAATAACCGTCTTAAAATTCTGGGTAGCCATACAAAGTCAGTTATTTCAAATAACCAACTTTGTATCCTAGCTTTCAAAGTCGGTTATTTTAAATAACCGACTTTGTTTCTAACAATTCTAAGTTGGTTTTTTGAAATAACCGACTTAGAAAAGAAGAATTTTTTTTTAAAAAAAAAATAATTATAAAATTTTCAAAGTCGGTCCATAAAAAAATCGACGTTGTTTACTTACCTATATAACGTCGTCAGAGACAAGGTCGGTTTGGAAATTGACTTTAAATGGTCAAAATAACCGACTTTAAATGGTCAAAATAATCGACTTTAAATGCTAAAGTTGTAATAGTGTAACCATCTTAGAATAGTTGCATACTAAAACGATTATACGTATAACCGTCTTAGAAGGTACTTAAAAAAATATAAAAAAATAAAACAGAATCTAAGACGGTTATATGCTATAATCGTCTTAGAATGATTACATACTAAGACAATTATAACCTATAACCGTCTTAGAAGGTATTTAAAAAAATAAAACAGAATCTAAGACGGTTATATGCTATAACAGTCTTAGAATGGTTACATACTAAGACAGTTAGCGTATAACCGTCTTAGAAGATACTGCAAAAAAAAAATAAAATAAAATAAAACAGAATCTAAGATGATTATGCATTATAACCGTCTTAGAATAACTACATACTAAGACGGTTATACGTTATAACCGTCTTAGAATAGATACATACTAAGACGGTTACAGCATATAATCGTCTTAGAAGGTACGTTAAAAAAAAGATTTTAAGACGGTTTTACAACCATCTTCGTATGTCTAACCTTACAACGTCGCTCGCTACAAAGATTGTTCGAGAACCGTCTTTGTAGCGGTAAAATAACCATCTTTAAATCGTATTTTTGTAGTAGTGTGTTTCAAGCTTAAAATCTTGATGTCTAAACTAAAGAGTGCACAACATGATTATATATGTGTATTATCTTTAAACAACTAACAAAATGGAATGAAGTAAAATTTATTGAAAATTATAAAAATTATGACTAAGATTAATTAAATATAGAGTGAGATCTATATATCTACCAATGAAAGATTATGTGTTAAAAAGAGTGTCTTGGAGAATGTTATTAATATTCCTTAATATATATATATATATATATAGGTTTAATGTGTCAATAAAAATTCTTGATTTTTTTAATTAATCAAGTACCTAAACAAAAAAAAAATGTAATTGGATCCTTTATTTTCTATAATTTCTCTGGAGTTAGTTTCTGACGACTTTCAACTACTAAAATGATAAAATATTACGAATCTAATAACAAAATTTTTAAGCTTAGAAAACTAATTAAAAACTGTAAAAGAGACATTAGGGATCGGAGTGGGCAGTGAATTAGAAAGGTGGCAGAGGTTAAATAATGTGCAAAAAGAAAATATTATCAATGACACAACGATCTGCATGAAAAATATTAATGGTTTAGCGAGATGAATTTCTAACCACTCCTTAATCAAATCTTTAGCTTTCAGTTAGAAACTTCTCTAATGGATTCTATCACCACAGCACTCAACAGTAGTTGAAAACCGTTCTTCACCAATATAAATTTGTGACTTAAATATAATTTTTATTATATAGATTAACAGACGGTATATTTTAAGATGGAGTGAAGAAAAACTATAAGTTTGGTGGAAGGTTAAATCCATTAGTTGTTCTATGTTCCAGTCATTTCCTTGTTTTAGTTATTTTCCTCTTCTTCTCTCCCTTTTGTCTTTCACCACTTTTTCTCTCTTTTGTCTTATTTCCACTTTTTTCTTCAATTTATTATTCGGTTCATCTACCACCGATCCCAATTAACTTGGGTTAAAAGTGTTGTTGATGTTGATGTATTTCTAATAAATATCTGATTTTTGTGTTTATTTTTTGATAAATTTGTTTTGTGTTGAGTCTCTAATAAAATAATAATTTTATTTGTGGTCTTTGTTATTTTTTGTAATCACTAATAAATTAACGAATTTTATGTTTATTTTTTAATAAACTTTTCATTTGTTAATAGTTAAAACTAAAACAAAATTCCATAATTTATCAGAAAATAAATACAAAAAATTTACTAATTTATGAAACACTAAAAAAATATCAATAGGATAAAAATAAATTTTTTTATTAAAAACTCAACGTAAAATAAAAATTTATTAAAAAAATAAATAAATCAAATATTTATTAAAAATTAAAAATACATTTAAATCTAAATTTATTGGGTTAACTATCCAATGCATTACCCTCCTTCAACGCTAAAACACCTTTGAAATTTGAATTGTTATTTAAACTTGGATCGACCACTTCCATTAAAAGTTTCAAACTTTGATGGCTGTCCAAGCTTAATTAGTTGAGTTGTTGAACACACTCTCTCAACATTTTAAGGAAACTAGATTTTAATCCGTGCGATCCACTGGACAAAGAATTTGTTTGTGTATGTCTTCGAATGTAAGAAAAACATGTGTCTAATTGAGTTTATATCGAAATAAAATAAAACATTCCTAAAAAATAAAATATTGTAACAAAATAAAGATAATATAAAACAATATTTCTCCGTTCTTTTTTAATTGTTGAATGTTTAGAAAAAAAATTATTTTTATTAATTTATTGTTTATAAAATTCAAGATCACATTAAATATTTTTTTTATCAATTATACATATTCTTACTTATTTCTTTATCTTTAATTAATTTACACATCCATTTATTATTTATTATGAAGTAAAAAGACAAAAAAGATGAAATGAGAAATTTATTACATTAATTAGTTTCTACGAAACAATATTAAAGGACATGTAAAAGGAAATGGATGTCGTATTGTCTTGCAAAGGTATATTGTTAGTACAAATAGAAAACTCATCATTATAAAAGTAAGCACTTTTTGTAATATTTTAATTAATTAAGTGGTCTGGAACTAAACGATCAGTACTTATGAACCAACTTATCAACAAACGAACTTAGTCAATTCACACCATTTACTATATTTAATACATGAGTCGTTTTCTAATAACCAATTGCCGAAATTTCCAATGACAAACTAGAAGCTACGTTATGCATTATTCTGAATTTGTCATGCCGTATTGTTGAATCAGGTAGAACACTCTATGATTTATTGTCCATTTCATCTATTGGTACATATGTTAGTTGAGAATCGTTGTAGATTACCCTATATGGGTGGACCAAAACCAGCATTTGAGTTTGACCCCTCATTACAGAAGAAAGGAATAGAAAATAGACATCACCCCAGAAACTCAACTAGCTTAGCTTCAAAACGTGTCCTGGTCGATGGAAAACGACTTTGTGTAATACACAAGAAAAAGAAAAATAACGGAAATCTTTGAGTTTTTTTAAGTTTAAATTAGTTTTTTATCTTCTAATTTATTTTTTAAGTTCAAGGTGGTCATATGCTTTTTTTGGGATTCAAAATTTGGCTTTTCAATTTTTAAAAACAATTTAATTTGATCACATCGTCTAAATTAGGTTAAGAAATTGCACTTTATAATTACTTAAAATCAATTAGTGACAATTTTAAATCAGTTACAAAACACACATTTAGAAGATAAAAATACTTAAATTAATTTAGACAACAAAATCAATTTGAATTGATTTTAAAAATTAAAAGACTAAATTAAATCCAAAAATATAGAAGATCAAATTGAACTTAAAATATAATTAGAAGAAAAAATTAATTTAACTTTTTTTTATTTTAGTTGTATTTTTCATATAACGGATGAACAAACACTCATTTTGGTTCCTCAACTTATAAAATGCTACAATTAATAAAATTATAAAAATCAAATAAATTACTTAAATTTAAATTATTATCATTTTAATCTATGAAATATACCATTGTTATCATTCTAGTTCTTAAATTTTATAAGTTACTATCTTTATAAATTTATAATCCCTAATGGAGTAGTAAGAGGAACTAACGTGACTAGAAATGAGGGTTTACTCTAACAATTTATGCAACAGCAATTTTTGTGGTTATCTTTCCCCATTACATAATTTATTACATTACATATTTCTCTCTCTTCTCTCCCTTTCTCTCTCTCTCTATAATTTGTTATATGAGTGTTATACAAATAACATAGATCTTCTGGTTTTACCTTTTTATTTTGAGTTATTTGTACTTTATAATATGAACCTTACGTCTTAACTCCTAAGTATTCCTTTCACCAACTTATTAAAAAGGACATTACAGCAGGGAGTGGCTCTTTATAAGCTTGTCCTTCCTGCTCTGTGTTGCAGTGCATTCAAGAGTGGCTAGCCAGCAAGGGAGAATTGAAGCTATTGGAATAGAGAGCTCAAAAGGGGTAACCATATGGCAGCGTTTGGTATTCGAATCATGCTATTGCTGGCAGCTTGCTTGCTTCCACTATCTGTGGAAGCTATGGTTCGCCACTACAAATTCAATGTAGGTGCATTTTATTATTTACATTTTATCTTGTCACTCACACATGCTAAGCATATAGTATGAATTGTGCTACATTTATAACATTGGAAAATAAGATGAAAAAATGAAATTAAACTTCGTGAGACCAAAATGAACACTCCATATGTTTTCAAGTTCATTGATCTAATTGTTTTCATGCATGTATAATCTCGTGTGTGAAAAATTATGATAGAGTTTTGGATTCTTTTTTTCTTTTGGTCTTCCACTCAATTGAATTTTAAATTACACGATTTAATATCTAATATATAAAACCATTGACTACAATATTTATGGTTGATACATATTTTGGTTAAGAACTATCAGGTACAGTATATTTTTAGTAGTTGACTAGAAAGGTAAAAAGATGGAAGCTAAGTCATAATTTTTTTTTCACTTAAGCAAATATATGCCTTTGTGCCTTCTACTGAAAAGTATATGACCATGCATATATATACCTTTACCAAACAACAAAGTAGGTGGGGAATTGTTGAGCAAGACAAGACACTTAAATTTGGTAGAGGATGTAATTGCACTTTTCACCCCTTATTATTGGCCAAGAATGTTGTTGCATTAGACAAACTCCACATTCCTGTGTGGTGTGACCTTTAATTGGATGGTGTTCTACACAGGTGGTGCAAAAGAATGCCACAAGATTGGGTTCAACCAAGCCCATTGTTACCATAAATGGAAAGTTCCCAGGTCCTACCGTCTATGCAAGGGAAGATGACACTGTTCTGGTTAAGGTAGTCAACCATGTCAAGTACAATGTCAGCATCCATTGGTGAGTGTTCTAGAATTTCTTGTGATTCTAAATTCAGTCTTATGTGCCATTTAATACTATCTATACTACTAATAATGGCGATAACCCCATTCGGTTTTCACATTATTTTTGCCTATTTTACCCTTAATAATTGCACATACATTCAATTATATAAGACTAAATCCTTACACGAAAAAAAAACTATATAGGACTAAAAGAAAAATAATTACCAACTATATATGAAACTGATTTGAACCGTTATAAATCACATATACCCTCTCACATCTTCCTCATCTGTCAAATGTAGGCACTGAGTGCTTTTATTCACTAGTTATTTTTATTTATATACACGCTTTTAAATGAAATAAAATTGAACAGGCATGGGGTCAGACAATTGAGAACAGGTAGGGCTGATGGGCCAGCATACATAACCCAGTGCCCAATTCAACCGGGCCAGTCCTATGTCTACAACTTTACTCTTACAGGCCAGAGAGGCACACTTTGGTGGCATGCACATATCCTCTGGCTTAGGGCCACTGTCCATGGTGCCTTGGTCATCTTGCCCAAGCTTTGGAGTTCCTTACCCTTTTCCCAAACCAAATATGGAACAAGTTATCATATTGAGTAAGTTTTACTACCTTTTTCTTAATTATGCTGCTAAATATTAAACTTTTTTGGTTCTATAGTCATAAATTAGAAAGAAAAAAAGAACTTGAATACAAATTTTTTTAGGCATTTTTTATGTTTGCCAATCATAATTATCTCACAACAAAAATTTGCATCAAAAGTCAACATAGAATCTCAAGTAAAACTTCGATTTTGATAGGAGAATATTGCTAAAAACAATTGTGAAAGTGTATCTTAGTTTTCTAAAAAAAATAAAATCATATATTTTATACAAAATGTCTTCCTTTGGACCTTGATTAATAATCTAATTAGAATAGAAACCATATTTCCTAGTTCTCACAATATTTGAATTTGGTTCAGGTGAATGGTGGAAATCAGATACTGAGGCTGTAATAAATGAAGCTTTGAAATCTGGTTTGGCTCCAAATGTCTCTGATGCTCACACAATCAACGGCCATCCAGGAGCTATCCAAGGCTATGCTTCAGAAGGTAAAAGTCCAAGAGCCAAACTCTAACTTATAATGTAATTAGACTAAGCCAATGTGACTCAAAAATTGAAATTAACAAGTTTTTTTATGTAGCTAAAGCCAAAGGAAAAATGAAAAAAAAAAAAGTTTTATTTCATTTGACAAAATGTTTATATTGGCCAGTCTAAATAAACTTCTCAACAAATATTTATAAAAAAAAAATTAATTAAGGAAGTAAAATGAATCAAATTTCTCTCAAAAATTAAAATCTTAAATAGGAGGATTCAAGTTGGATGTTCAGCTAAGTAATTTTCAACCTTTTTTCGTGTGTGCAGGAGGATTTAAGTTGGATGTTCAACCAGGAAAGACCTACTTGCTAAGAATCATCAATGCTGCACTCAATGAAGAGCTCTTCTTTAAAATTGCTGGGCATGAACTCACTGTTGTTGAGGTTGATGCTGTCTACACAAAACCTTTGAAAACTGATACCATTGTCATAGCACCTGGCCAAACCACAAATGTGCTTCTAACAACCAAACATGAAACTGGCAAATACTTGGTTGCAGCCTCTCCTTTCATGGATGCTCCTATTGCAGTTGACAACAAGACTGCCACTGCCACATTACACTATCTAGGCACCCTTGGTTCCACCATCACCACCCTCACTTCCATGCCTCCTAAAAATGCAACACCACTTGCCACCACTTTCACCGACTCTCTCCGAAGTTTAAACTCCAAAGAGCATCCTGCTAGAGTCCCTTTAAAGATTGATCATAACTTGCTCTTCACAGTTAGCCTTGGTGTCAACCCTTGTGCTACTTGTGTAAATAATAGCAGGGTGGTAGCAGATATTAACAATGTTACCTTTGTGATGCCTAAAATTTCTCTTCTTCAAGCACATTTCTTCAAGATCAAGGGAGTTTTCACCGATGATTTTCCCGGAAATCCTCCTGTGGTGTATAACTTCACAGGGACACAACCATCAAATTTGAAGACCATGAAAGGCACAAGGGTCTATAGACTTGCTTACAATTCCACAGTTCAATTGGTCTTGCAAGATACTGGAATGATAACACCTGAGAACCATCCTATTCATCTCCATGGCTTCAACTTTTTTGTGGTTGGTAGGGGACAAGGGAATTTCAACCCCACAAAAGTCCCCGAGAAATTTAACCTTGTAGATCCTGTCGAGAGAAATACAGTTGGAGTCCCGGCTGGAGGGTGGACTGCTATCAGATTCAGGGCTGACAATCCAGGTAAAGTTATCAAGAAAATGATAGCGACACACTCTTTTAAACATATTATCTGTTGGTAGCTGAAATTTATTAGAAATTACAAAAAATGTGTATCGAGTCACACGCATGATTGCTATAAATTATAACCAAAGATAAAAAAAAAATATGTACAGAGGAGTGTATAGAATGTGTTACTGGCACTTCTCAATTACAATTCTATTGCATCTGAACTTCCGTCTAGTGCTAAAAATTTTGTACAAAAATAAACTGATTTGGATTTCCCTTTTTTTTAATATTATGATATATGGTATTCTGTTTTGTTAGGTGTCTGGTTTATGCATTGCCACTTGGAAATTCATACAACATGGGGACTGAAGATGGCTTTTATTGTGGATAACGGTAAAGGACCCAATGAATCTTTATTACCACCTCCAAGTGACCTACCCAAGTGTTGAGAAAATTACTAAGCAATATTCTATGCACAATGAGGAAGGGGAAACATCTAAAGAGAAGTATATATGCCAAAGGGAGGAGCAATCAAGACTTTCATAGAGAAAGAAAGGAGAAGATGCTCAGAGTGGAATAAGATCAAATGACCAATTGCCATGCATTTTTCTAATTTCCTTTTTCATCATTCTTTTGTATATTGTTTGTACTCTCATCATTCTCCTTCTTGAATGATATTTTTAACATTAATTATGCATATAAATGTCAATCAAAATTTTAAGGATTTTTAAGGCACCTTGCCTTGTGTTGATTCTTACTTTCAGTAAACTTGTTATTGGTAATGACAAAGTCCCGGTGCTGGCTATGCAATAACTTTTTTTTTTAATCTTAGGAGAGGACTCATGATAAGATAGCGAAGTAGGATGAAAGAAAAAAAAGGATAGAATAAATTCAGGAGATCAAACCTGTAGTTAAAATTAAGGTTTTCATAACTTGAGTAATTACGTTGAATCAAAGAAACTATGCCATGGAATTTTAGCGCTAGAAAATAAGTATTTTATATGCAAGATTTAAGTATGGCTGATATAAAAAATAAAATAAAATAAAGTATGGCCACTAGGGATTTAAGATCTATGGTCAGCTGGTTATTGTCAAAATATTCTTATGATAATATAGGTAATCTTCCTTATTTGAGTTAGTGTGTTTGGATTGGTTTCAATGATTCATGTTTACCCATGTCCAAGCTGAAGCTGAATCTAAAATATGTAGCTTTGAGTTGGATGCGCTTATTTGGCATGCGGACGCAGTTCCAAACATGCATATTGTTTTCGGATCAAAGTTACGTTCAGTCAGTACTTAATTCTAATATGATATTTGAACCATTTCGATCATAATGTTTAATCGCCTACAAATGGGGTATTTTGATTTTTCCACAAAAGCTCGGTAGAATGAATTTCAATGCATTTAATGGAGAAGTAACAAAGGAGTTTCTTTGACAAAAGTAAGTTGGACTTGCCTCTAACAATAACCAAACACATACTTGGCCTTTTATGCTCTACAATGTAATTATGTATGCAAATATATGTCACATGTGTTAAAGCAAGAGAACATAGCATCATGCATCTTTGGCTCCCTCATGAGCGTTTTAGGCACCCTCGTATGCGAATGTGACACCTTTGTGTGCGAATTGGGACACACGTGACATGTCACTAAACCAACATTAATCTCTTTAAGATTCAATTTAAAAGGCATTCATATCATGAGTGACAAGGCAAAGGATCCGATATTCACGTATGCAACATTTTCTTGTACATTCCACTTTCTTGTATGGAAAAAAAGAACTGTTTTTTTTTTTTTTAAGATATACTTCAAAACGAGTTCGTCTACATTTTCTTTTACTATCAAAAGGAGGGCTGCTTTCATGATATATTTGGTTTAAAGGATCGAAATAAAAAAAATAAAAAAATAAAAAATTATTTTGAATTAAAATAAAATGTTAAAGATATGAATCTCACTAGAACATACAAAATTTCTCTTCAATAATATTTTCATCTTTTCTTCCAAACATTAAAGATAAAACAGTTCCTACAAATTCATTTTAAATCCACACATTTATATTTTATTGAATAAATATTATAAAGATACAAGGAATTTGGTGGAGATTAAGGATAATTTATTTCGCACAGGTTTAATTTCGTCCAGAAACTTGTATAACAAATGGTTACAAATGAACATTTCTCTCACAAAAACACGTGCATATATGTACATATATAAACTACATAGACACGATGCATTGCATTACATGGAAAACTGCAATTTAGATCTAGCCTATTACACAGTGCAATTATTTGCATTTCTTCCCAGTTAATAAAATAATACTTTCCTTGAAAAGGCCATCTTCAAGGAAGGAAATTGCAATTAACTGGTCCAATTAAAACAGAGGTCAATCTTCGTAAGTAAGAACTCATGTTCGAGTTTCATAGATGAACAAAACATGGTTAAAAAAAGAAATCATAATAAAGGTGATCAGTCAGATTCTTCATCAGAAATTAGTCATCATCAACATCAGATGAATAGTCTGCGTCAATATTATGATAACCCAAAAAAAAGGGGGGAAGGAAATTGCAGATTGAAGAGCAACAGCAATGAAACAAAAGTAGCACGGATATCTGAATGATTTGTGCCTTTCCCCCAAACTCTACCATTGCAAATTGAAACGAGCTGTGCAAGGAGACAAATACAAAACTGAATTTCTATCTGAACCCCATCCTTAATGTTTTGGAGCTACGAGGCGACCTCCTAGGAAGAGCAGAAGCTCCACTTTGTTGTTGTTGTTGGAATCCTTGGGAAGGAGTAGTAGTAGTAGTAGTAGTGGAATTATCGAAGAGGCTAGTGATGTCAGCGAGTGGCATCCTCTTGGGCTTGCGCTTGCTGCGCTTCTTTTTCTTGAAAGACGTAGGAACGATGAGGGGAATCTGGGTCTTACTACTACTCTTGGTCTCGTTGGTGTTACTGCTACATGGTGGAGGAGGAGGGACATTCTCCTTGTCACTGTGGTCGGAAGTGGTGGTAGTGGCAGTAACACCGCCACTGGCTTCCATTAGTGGTGAATTTGAGGGACACAAAAAAGGGTGGTTTTTGTAGTAGTTGTTGTTGTTGTTTAGGGACAGAGATGTAGAAGAGGTGGGGTGGTAATGGATTTGTGGGTTTTGGAATGCTGGTTTATATTCATGGTTGAATTGTTGAATGGGAGTAGAAAGAGGGGGCACTTGAAAATTTTAAGCATTTTGGTTTTGATGTTTGGAAGATTAGAAAATTTGGTGATGGCGGTTTTTTGTTAATTTGGGAATATAATGGTAGAGGGAAATATGAAACTTGGAGGCGCGGAGTGGAAGGAGAATTTAGAATTTAGAATTCGGAATTCAGAAATTCAGATTCAAGTGGTGATGGCCAGACGGGCCAAGAGCCCAAAACCAAAATCCGGACTCAGCACGACAGCACCCTTCTTTTTAATAATAGAAAAAGAAGAAAAAATTGTCTTATTTTCTATATCCTAATTTTAATTTATTTACAAGTTTTATATCTCTATTAATTTAATTCTTATAAGTTTTAATGAAAAATAGAAAAGTGACCTACGAGCCTCAAATTATGATACTAAAAAATATAATTAGAAAAGTCAGTTAATAAATATTAATAATTATTGTGTAAATAAGGAATATAGATAGTTTAGAGTACTATAAATTTCAAAAAGAACAAATTTTGTTTTGTTTCAAAAATGCAAAAAAAAAAGAATAAGTATTATTACGATAGTAATTTGGAGCACAATAAGTGTCACACTTATTTACAAAAAAAAAAAAAAAAAAAACACTCATTAACTGTATGTAAGTTATAAGTCCTAAAAAAAGGAATTCAATTAAAGAAAATGGCATTCTACGTCCATTTGACACATGTAATAGGACTATTGCATCCTACACTTCTATTATTGCATCATTTACCTCTCATTGCATTTCAAATTATGCAAATTTTCATTTCTAAATGGGTTTTTTGAAATGCAATGAGAGGTAAAAGACGCAATAGTGTAAGTGTAGGAAATACATGCATGTAATAAATAATCAAGAGAAAAAAGAAAGTATCCAACTGAACATGTATTCATATAGTCCCAGCTATTCCTAAAGAGGAATAATATTTATTAAAAGCAAAGACATAATAAACTCTTATTATAAGATAAATAATAAGTCTAAATTAGGTCTAAATATAATGTTTTTTACATTATGAGAATAACATTAACTAAATCATTTTAGTGATGGGTATGATAGTAAATCTAAGTCAATATTATACCATACTCAAAATACAACACCAAAATATGATACCACTTGAGACATTATCAAAAAATACATCCAAATAACTACCAGGCTTAGGTGATGAATGGTATAATTAATTAATTGTTGTAGCTATTGAAATTTCCAAAGGAACACATTTTGTGTTGGCTACAATCAATCTTGTTTCTCAATTTTGACTCGAACCAGTGGCTTTGAGGAGGAAAGTTATGGAGTTAACATTTCATAAATTCCACGGCCTTCAAAGCTTGAGATAGTATTTTTCTTTCTTCCTTTTATAAGGTGTGACCATAGGAGTTGAGGAAATTTCAACCTCATTATCGCCTGTCTATGAAGCTTCTCCCTATAAATATATCAAGACATTAATTTAGATTAAGATAAATAACATATGTACTTTTAACTTTGTAACACCCTGTGTGCACCCGACGTATTAACATTATACAATATCAGAGTAACGCAACAAGCATGAAAATAAACAAATAAGGAAGCCTGAATCCATTGTAAATACATTTTTATACATATATGGGGAATTTATGTCATACACAAGGTACATCATTTCCAAAGCTATACAATTGCCCTAGGCATCAAAATACAAACAAAATAAACAAAAGTGAGCTAGCAAGCTCGGTCATCTAAACCTAGGGTTATCTTCACTCTATCCCAGCTCAGGCCTCTTGCCTTAGGATCTCTCAGTGGCCTCGGTCTCAGCTCCTGCAACATGACCCCCAAACAGGGGTGAGATAATCATCCCAGTAAACTCAGGGTTCTTAGAGGTTACCCTCCCCCTGGTTCACTTTCCAACACATATACATGTATGCAGATAACATATCATATAAAATCTCATCATGAAATCAGCCTTCACGGTCCATAAGAACAAGTTGTGTTCACAGAACATCTCAACATAAGCATATACAAACAATACATAGTGCCTGAGAGAGATCGTCCACCGAGTGGGTACATTCTCTCAGGACTTTCATCTGAGTACCTGAATAGGATCATCCACCAAGTGGGTACGTCTACTCAGGATTCACTCAATCTATGCCTGAATAGGATCATCCACCGAGTGGGTACATCTACTCAGGACTTGCCGCCCAATACCTGAATAGGATCATCCACCGAGTGGGAACATCTACTCAGGGTTTACATGGACGCCTATGGATTATCCCAAGGGAGATCATCCACCGAGTGGGAACATTCCAAAGGGGTCCATAGTACCTTATACTACTGGCCAGTAGATCTCATACAAGCACATCACAATCATCTCATACAGAATTCATACAAGCATACACTATACTATTGTACTCAATCCCGTCATCATAATCAATGCAACATACACCATCACAGTGTAGCCAATACAAGTACACCCTATCTCAGGGTTTGGCTAGCATTCAATTGCCAGCATATATCATCAAGATATTTCATCAACATCAAACACATAATTTAGTGTCATAGCATCATAAAGCATAAGTGTACAAGATATAAAAAAACAAACACCCAATGTGGGTGCAGTGAACACCAGCAGGGGAAAACAATCCCCAAGAACACTGAGCTTACCTGGTAGTAGCTCAGAAACAGCTCTCCTAGTCTCGTGGTGCCCTCCACCAGTGCTATGCGTTTCATGCCCTACAATAGGCATGAAATAAATATTCAGAAACGGTGTTCAACCGTTTATATGGAAGGAAACACCCTTCATCTCATAAACAGTTCAGAGTCTTCTAACTTAAGGTTTATCTTAGCCCAACTTCAACTAGGTCTTGCATTGACCCTCAATGGTCTGCCTCGGTCTCAATAAGGCCTCAGAGTTCCTTTAAAACTCTGTACAATTCAATTCATAGTTTTATAAATACCAAAAATCCAACAGTTGTCCAACTCAGCCAAATCAGATATATCAACATATTTTCACCGTTCATTTGGCCTTATGAACAACTTTTGTAAAGGTACTTAAGCTAACACAGGCCACAGTACCTTCCATTCACACACCCTTCTTCCTTCCCAAAGGCAGACTCAAACTTCATCACAATTTCAATTTCAAAGTTCCATGTTACTCAAAACAACCTCCTGACTACACTTTTCTAAAGAACCTAAGCCTAATTCCAGCCCTATCATCAATTGGTCACTATTCATCCAATCCCCAATCCACAAATTAAACGGTTAAAACAG
>PYAF01002460.1:316737-354235 GCA_007407185.1 Glycine tomentella
AAAACCTCAGGGGAATAGGTTTCTCTCACAAATTCTCACAACCAAGGCTGGATTTTGGCTTTCAAATGGTTCTAATCAAGTTTATAGATGATTAGGAGGTGTTTTAGTGATTTAGGGTGAAGGTTTGAAGCTTTTAGAGTGCAACAATGGTGCCTGGGCTCAAGGAGGAAGAGGAACAGTGGTTTCCTCTGGAAAAATCTCGATTTGGCCTTTTATAGGTGGCCTGACAGACATGTCGCGCCCTTGGCGCCACTTTGGCGCTCTTGGCGCCATTTTCCAGTGCATCCGGCGCCCTAGGCGCCACTCTGGCGCTCCTGGCGCCAGTTTTCAGCATCTGTGGCGCTCCTGGCACCAACTTCCAGCATCTGTGGCGCTCCTGGCGCCACTCTGGTGCTCCTGGCGCCAAAATCCAGAAACTATAGCGCCCCAGGCGCCATCCTGGAGCCTCCAGCGCCAATTTCCAGTGGGTCTAGCGCTGACCGCGCCAACCCTGGCGCTAATCGCGCCACATATTCCACAAAGTTTTCTCTTAAAGGGAACTGGCGCGATTCGCGCGAAGCCCAGCTCCATCCGCGCCAGTCTCTAGGTATTATAAACTTGGGATAATAAGTTGCCAGAAATTGAGAAAATATATATTATAGTACAAGTTTTGTAATTGTTTTGAGGTAGATTATGATCATTAAAACTGGAAACATCTAGTTCATGATAATCCTACAAGCTAAAAAGGAAATCATTAGTCTTGAATTTCATAAATGTAATGTCAAATATAAAGTTTAAGTTGTAAAGTACTAAGTGCATATGATTGCATAAAGTCTTGAATGATGTGACTTTCATTGGAAAGATTTAAAATAGTGTAGTTATTCAACTTCCTTCCAATATTAAAGTGAGCATTAATTTCAACAACGAAAGCATAGCTTTTGCCAACCAATGTATTCAAGATATTTGGGAATCCGAACTCATTTCCATCCTAAATTTGTTTATTTTTACATAAGCACCATTAGTATTTCAAAATATTAAATTAATTATGTAGAGAAACATGCTTGAATTGATTGTAGAGTACCTAAATAAATAAATTGCAGAGTAAATATGGAATTGTAGACATTAACTATCCATCTAGTTTGTGCTTGCAATTTTAGAAAGAAAAAGTAATTATAAGAATTTGTCAAAAGTAAAAGCAATTGGATAATTAATTCAATTAAATTTTGACCTTGATTAATTCTTCACGTAATTCTTTTGCTATCTTGTTGAAGATTTGCATAGCTTGTTTGTCAAAAAGGACAAAGGTAGCAAATCTAGTTTGATCCATAACTATTATATGTGTTCGAAATATAATTATAGGAGAAGGTTAGCCAACAAAGAAATCAAATAATACATATTATTATTGTAAAGACAATTGAGTATTATACCTTGAAACAATCTCAGATAGGTTCTTTTTACATTTTGGACAGAACAATGAGCCATCTTTTGTCACTAGTATCTTCAAACAAATATTGCATGATTTGTAATACCAATTCTCAATTTTGACAATTTTGTGAATGATTGCCAAAGTTGTCACATTTCCAGCCTTGTAACAAACAATTAACACATAATATAAACTACAGTACTATGTTAAAAACAAACAAATAAAAGAGTTTTTCATCAAAGGTAAAAAAAAACATGTTGCGCTTGCCAAATTTCTATTATTGTTCTTCTCAAGGTAGTGTCTACAATCACATCCTTGTAGGATCTCTTACTTTCTTCTGACAATTGAGTATTAGATTGTGTTGGTGTCAACGTTGAAGCCAACATCTTGTAATTTAGAATAAGACAAGTGAAGTAATATTTTTCTTTAAAGAAGTATAACACTAAATTTAGGAAAGATAAATATTTTGTTGACATACATATGACCAAATTTTTGTACTTTGGTATTTTGGATTATTGATGACTTTGGTGATATTTCATAATGTTGTCAAACAGTTTTCACCTATTGGAGATTAAAGAGTCACATATCTCTAGTAAAATATGTTGAGTAAGTTGAGTATGCGGAAATACCTTTGAAAGGATTAAATTCTGCTAATTGAAAAAACATAACATTTGTGTCACCAAAACCATTAGATAAAGAATTGAATGCATCCATTGTAATTTGCCCCAAACAATGTGCATTTCACAGTCTTGCCACTAATACAGAGTACTCAAAGTTATGAAATAGAAATTATATACAAAGTTAACTATTTATAAATTATTAGTTTAATCACACAATTAACTATAAATATCTTTCATCAGTCAATGTAGTTTCTAGTCTTTTCCCACTTTGTACTTCTTGGTTGAATTGTTGAATTTGACCAAAATCAAACAATGCTCCAATAAAATCTAAAAAATTATATAATAATAATTAGTATACTCTATCAATGTTTCCCGCAATTACAAAAAAAAATTAATGGACCAAGTATTTGACCCAACAAGTGTGAAGTTGGATTTTGTTTTGATAGTATTTTGTCAAAAGAAACAATGTCATATGTGTAATCCGATATCACAGCTTCACATGGTTTGATGGTGGTAGTAAAATCAAAAGTAATTCAAAATTGATGTTTTGTTTATCTATAATTTCCAAAGTTTTCTCCCACACTCAAATTTTCTATTATATAGCATTGCCCTTCAATAATGGAAGATGCAAATTTTGATATAAGGTCTGCCTGAAAGATGTTTGCTTGAATTTTATTGGCCTACAATCAACAATTAAAATAAATTAAATAATGGTCAATCAAAGAAAAAAAAAAGTGTGGTGAACAAATACAGTGAAGTTAATGTAAAGAAGAAAATTAGTTCATACCTTTTTGTCAATGAGTATCATGTTAATAATATCAATACCATTAGAATCATGTCGTGGAACATTCCATATTCTGCTAACCTTCACTTTAAGTTTCCAATCTTTCTTCTTAAATACAAGTCCTTAATGGGATGTGTACTCATTCTATAGCAAGCGCAAAAGATAAGAGTTTAATAGCCAATTAATGAAAATAATAATGGACAAATTAAATTTGTAAGCATAACAAAACATTAATTATATTTGTTTAACATATAATTATTCTAATAAATAATATATAACATATTGATAAGTGTCATATTTTAGTTATTTTGGGATTAAAATGTTAGCACTTATCTTTTGATTTTGATAGTTTTCTTAGAAACTTCCCTTAATTCTAGTTGTTCTATATATTGTATATTTCTAAGTGTTTTTGTTTATAATATAGAAGATTCATTCATTTCTCTCTTATGTTTTGTAGGTCATTTGTTGGAGAAGAATTAGAGCCAAGTTAAAGAGTGTTGAAGGCCATTTTGAAAGGTGAAGTCCCTTGCCATTCGTTTAGGCGAGCCAGAGCTCGCTTGGGCGAGCATGCATGCAAAACAAGGGAGTCTCAAGGTGATGCACTCGCTTAGGCAAGCTAGAGCTCACTTGCGTGAGTGACATTCCTTCAGCTTGAAGATATCTACTCGCTAGGTGAGTGAAGCTTGCTTAGGTGAGTTTTACTGTCACTGACTTGACCAAAACTCAAATAAAAGTTGTTTACTTGATGACAATTCCATTACCAGTACGTGAGATTGAATACTTGTGTATATAAGTGTGTTTTAATATGAGCACAAAAGGAATATATTTATATTAATAAGTACAAAAACTAATCTATCATATAGACGATGTGGGACTATTATATTATATGCATTGTACTCCTCTAACACTCCCCCTCAAGCTGGTGCATATATATTGTGAGCACTCAGCTTGTTACAAACATATTCAACTCGAGAACTTCTAAGACAAATATCTGATAGTGACTTCTCTATAAATTATCTAGGACAAAGACAAGGGTCACTGTAACTGGGACAAAGACAAAGGCCAGTGCATCTGGGACAAGGCATGGGCCAATGCATTTAGGACAAAGACAAGGGCCAGTGCATTTGGAACAAAGACAAGGGCTAGTGCAACCGGGACAAAGACAAGGGCCCGTGCAACTAGGACAAAGACATGGGCTAGTGCATCTAGGACAAAAACAAGGGCCCATGCAACTAGGACAAAGACATGGACCAGTGCATCTGGGACAAAGACAAGGGCCAGTGCAACTGGGATAAAGACAAGGGCTAATGCATTCGGGACAAAGACGAGGGTCAATGCAACTGAGATAAAGACAAAGGTTGGTGCATCTAGGACAAAGACATGGGCCAGTGGAATGTGGAAATAGGTAGCTAGAAGAAGGAGACAAACGAGAACAGTGTTACCGGCACCGTCAACAATGTTTCTAGCGAGTGAACATAACTTCGATGACATGAACAGTGATTTTAGCAAACAGAGACAGTACTCTGACGATATGAACAATGACTCCGACGGCGTGAACAATGACTCCGACAACGTGAATAATGATTCCGACAATGTGAACATTGATTTTGATAGCGTGAACAGTGATTCTAACGACGATGGTAGAAACAAGCCGGAGAGACACATAACAAGGAGACCTAAGCAGTATGCTTAGGGTTTTGACATACCTAAGCAGTGGGCTTAGGGTTTTAGCGGAGGTGAAATCAGAAACAAACAAAAAGAGCAAGCAAAGGGGTCCACCGGGGAAGTTGTTTCATGATAAATTTGTTGACCTCTTCAACAACATCCAAGCAAGGTGGGTGCTAGAATTGCTCTTTCTTTCAAGTAGTTAGTGTTACCCAAAAAATTTGTAAAGTGAGGATATGTGCTTTCATTTAATGCTTGAAGTGAATCTATGAAATCTTTAAGAGAAAAATCATTTGATATTTGTTTCAATCTCACCATCATTTGGCTCAAATAGTTTTCCATCACCAATTTGGAGTATCCATTGTGAAAACTCTCTTAAGTTGGCTGCATCATTAACTGACCTGGTTTCTTCCAACCTCACTCTTAATCAAAGTTAGAACATGACAATATTCCCAAAGGTAAGATGAATTGATTAAAGAAAAGACAAAATTAGATCTTGTACTAGAAGGAACAACAAGTAGTGTTTGGCAAAAATCACCTCTTAATACAACACACTTGCCACCAAAGGGTTAATATGAGGAATTTGGGTTTACACTCTACAAAATATCTCTTAATGTTTGGTCTAGCGCTTCAAAACATTGCCTTTTGACCATTGGCACTTCATCCTAAATGATAAGGCTTGCTTTCTGAATCAAATATGCTAGCAAAGAACCTTGTTTAATATTACATGTTAATTCACCAGTAATTGAAATAGGAATTGAGAATTGGGAATGCACAGTTCTAGCATATGGGAGAAGTGTTGTTGCACTATCACATGAAACAGCACATAGGACAATCATTTCTTTAGATCTTAAGAAAGTTGTTAATCCATTCCAAAGAAAGGTTTTTCCAATCAGCCATAGTCATTCACAAAGAAAAATCTTCCCATAGTTTAAATTGATGGGTCAATTTGTGTGTATTAAAAAAAACACATTAATAAAGTCAAGATATGAAGTAAAAAGATGTAAAAAAAAGAGAAATTGACCCAATATTTATTAGTATAAAATCAATATATAATAGTGTATAATTATTTTATTTATATAAAGAAAAGAATAATAGTGCAAAAATGAGAATCAAGATTTAAGGAATAAGTAAATAGACATCTGCATAAAAAATTAAAATAAAAAGCTATAACATTTTACTATTAAGAAACACTTAGAAACTAATAAGTTGGACATATAATTGATTGAAAAAGAGACATAACCAAAATACTATATAGTTATGGGGTAAAATATAATTTTTAAAAATAAACAGTGTATTAATTTAATTTAAGCAATCAAATAGAATAGAGTATAACCTTGATTTTTTTTTAACATCAGACACCATAATGTCTAAAGCACTTTTCTGCTCATCAGTCATTGTACTTTGAAGTTTATTAAACTCAGCGACGGACCTATTTGGAAGTGAGGGTGGACAAATGCACCCCCTCATTCAATAAAATCACCAGTATTTGTCCTAAAATATTATATTTTCCACCCCCTAATTTTATATATTTGAACCCATTACTCTCATATTTTTATATTTTTATATTTTATACTCTTTAATTTTATATATTTGAATCCACTATTCTCAATTTTTAAATAAATTGTCCCTACTGACCCAGGATCTTAGATCTGCCACTGATTAAACTCATTTAGTAAGTCAAGTTTGTCAAAATTCAGCTACTCTGTAATGAGTCTATTAGTTAATGTTACATACACATTCACATCTTAATGAAAATATTTTAATGATTTCTCATTCTTGTTTAGCTCCTTTTCAGTCTCTTGTAAACCTAAAGATTTAATCTGTTCATCCACAAATTGAATATCTAAAAATGATCACTCAACAAAATTGTAAATAACCATGAAACATTATTAAGATAAGAGAAACCAAACAAAAGTTATGATTAATAACAATTGTGAATTAAACAAATTACAAACTGTTGGAGAAGTCTATGTTGGTGTTAAACCAAGTCTTTTTAGAAAGGTATTTCCAAGTTTTTACCCAAACAATTTATGGTCTTGACAGTGAAATAAACAACAATATTAACAAACAATGCACGTAAATAATGACTAGTACCCCAAAGTGAAGCTTCTTTAATTGCATTAATAAATTCATTTTCATCATTTAGAATTCTTAACTTGTAACATGCATCCCTAAATGAAAGATATTCAACACCGTCCATAGTCCGGACTTGGTTGTAACTTTTAGGTCCCTTAATTGGGTTGAGTAAAAGACTCAAATAAAAATTTCACCAGAAGATGGTGGTATGTGAAAAAGCCTTCTTATGTAGTAACCTATTTTTCATGATTGCTAATTAGGAGGTTTATATTTATAAACAAATATTGAGGGAAATTCCAAATGAGTGAGTCTTTTAGCCTTGAGGTATGTTTTTTAGCATCCATCCATGCAGTAAACATAGTTCTACTAGCCTTATGTCTCTCCAAAATAGATTCTAAAGAATCATCATCTTCATAAACTATGGGTTGTTGATTTGGAAGATGAAATTTAAGTTTCTCCATTGCTGGTATCATATAATTGATCTCAAGCCCAAAAATTCTCCAAACAACTTCACATGGAGAATTATACCTACAATTATAATAACATTTAATTTGATTAACCTTCTCCTTTGGATCTATTCTAGATCGTTCATATAATGTTGTTGTAACTCGATCACTTCCCTTATTAATGTAATTAAATGAATACTTAATCAACTTAGACTGATTGCACCATTCAACATTAATATAAGACTCATACTTGAATAAAAGATTTGCATTGTATTGGAAAATGTGGCGATTGTCAAACCTATCACCATATTTTTCAATAAACCTTCCATTATCCCTTCTCTTATAAATAAGATGTTCGTCCTCATCAACCTTAGTGTATGCAATGAAATCTTTATGGTAGAATTTTGAACACCTACCATCTATCATACAAGGTGAATGCCTATTTGAACTTTGATGTGTTGCAAACACATCTTAGTTTTAGGCTAGTTTTAGGTTATGATTTAGTTAAATAGTTAAGAAAATAGGTTAGAATTAGTTTAATTATTGATTATGTTTAAATTTATCTCAATTCATTACCATTATTGTATTTCAGGGCTAAAAGGGGGAGAAACAAGGCAAGAAAAGAAGAAAAGCAAATCCAAGGTCTTGGGCGGATCGCGCCAGATCCCGCGCGAGTCGCGCCATTATAGAAAATCCAAGCTTCAGCACGAACAAGCCGCACAATCCGCGCCAGGAGCCACGCTAACCGCGTCATCAATTCGAAAGCTCCACTCGGATAGCGCCAAACACCGCGCGATTCGGGCCAAATGCCCAGTACTAGCCTTTCAGCTCGTGGACTCCACGCTATCAGCGTGGAGGTTCACGCTTCTAGCACCGGCCATTCGAATCTACCGCGCGATTAGCGTGGGATTCCGCGCAATCCGTGCTGCGAAGATCCTGTTGCCTGATTTAAAGTTATCTGTTTCAAAAATTGGCATAGTTTTAGGCTTTGTTACTCTAATTAAACTTATCTATAAATACAAGGCCTCTGGGACTAAAGAAAGTATTCTGGGAATCACTGCACATCATACTTCAGCAATCTAAACATTGGGAAATCAGGAATCAAGGCTAGGGTTGTAGCAAAATCATGTATTATTCAACAGCTTTTGTGTTCTTGAAGCCTATGGCAGGCTACTTTCTATATTGTGGTTAGGCCAAGAACCAATGTGAACTTCTCTGTAACTTGACTGGTATTGAATGAGATTATTATGTTTGCTTTCATTTATTCTGCTGTTCATTGTTTTATTCTTGTTTAGAATTGGTCATTCTATCTAAGTACTGAGGGTTAGGATTCACAATAGGGATGTTGGGATTCTAATTTCTAACATGAATAAATTAACAGTTGTTCATTACCTAGGGATAGGGATGCGTGGCTGCAGAACCTTATAATAAATTCTTTTAATTGCTTAACTCGATAGAATTCACTAAGGGATTAGGTTTTCGATTCAGGTTAAAGGGTTAATTCACTAAGGGATTAGGGATTAACTAAACTAGGAAAGATTTATTCTCTGAGTAAACAGAAGTAATCAAACTTGATAACCAGTTAAGTGAAAGAGGTAGGGATCAAAGGGAATTGTGCCGGCCACAATCATTCATTCCATTGGTAACAACTTCACTCAATTTTACTGCATTTATTTCTGTTTTTATTCAACATTCAACAACACAACAACCAATTCTTCACAAACATTTTCTTTTCCCTTTCCAATTGCTAAGCTTAGAATTATTGTAAATTTCACATCAATCCCTATGGAGACGATACTTACTTACCTACTTTATTACTTGAACGAGCGGTGCACTTGCCGTTATCCCACTTTGAATTATAGGTGAATGTGATGAAAATGTCAAGGAATCCAGCCCACTTGCAAATCTTTGTAGCATCTTGGTAATTTTGCATAAGGTATCTAGCACCACTAGTAAAGCTTGAAGGCAAAATTATTCTTTTCCATGTGGCACATCCATCTGTCTCTCCTTCAAAAACAACATCGACTAACCCTTTATATAAATCAACTCTAAGTTCCTTCTTATGAAAATGAATGTAGGATAGCCTGAGCCTCAGTCATTGTGTCACCATTCACAACAAACTGTTTAAACAATTTCCTTGCATGCAAAATAATAACATTTTCAAGTTCATGTTCTTCAAGTCTGAATGCAAATAAAATCTCTCATATTTAGGTTACTTTTTTTAGTGCATCTGGATCAAATAGTTGACCATGAAGAAATCCATATGAAAATTCATCCTTACTATATGGGAAAAGTAGTGGATACTTTGGCAAATATAACTGGTGCAACTCATGAATTCTTTGCAAATCCCCATTTTGTGTCTCCATAATGATATATTTGTCCTCATTATGTACATTAATATCACTGACAAGTAACCCAACAAGCTCATCTACAGTGGATAAGTTGTATATTCTGGAATTATTTTCTCTTTTTCTTATCAACCTTAACTTTAAAGTTGAGCTTTGTTTACTATCAAAGCTATCTCTTGCCATTCTAAAGGCCTTTGTAATAGGATTATAACAATCCAACATTTCTTTAAATTTTAGCTTTGTGAACCCATTTCTCAATGTTTTAGAGGTACAAGGTGTCCTAGGAAGAGCCGAAGAAACTCCAAATTGTTGGTAGTGGTGGGAAATAGTGAATGTAGTTGTTGTAACAAAATTGTTGAAGAGGTTGGTGATGTCAGCAAGAGGCGCCCTCTTGGGCATTCTCTAAGTGCGCTTCTTGTTCTTGAAAGATTTGGCCATGATGTGAGGAATTGGGGTCTTACTCTTGACCTTGTTGGTGTTATTGTTGCATCTTGATAGTTATAATATACACAGACAATTATGTAGTTAGTTATGTTACCCTTTGATATATATATATATATATATATATATATATATATATCAGCAACTCATCTCCTTTGTAGTGTGCTTCTTCTATTCTTTTCAATAGCAAGTTTATTCTTTCTTTCCTTCTTTGCTCTTTGTGTTTTATCTCCTCCTTGCTGGGCCTGATACCTTACATGGTATCAGAGTTGAAAAAGATCCATGGAGTCCACCAACTCAGCAGCAACCGATGGAAACACAACATCAACAAATAATGGAAGTGCAAGATCAACAAAGCAAGTTATGAAGGCCTTCTCTATTCCCATAGCAAACAAATTGGATGAAGATTGTTTTCTTCCATGGCAACAGCTTGCTCTAGTAACCATAAATGGTCATAATCTGCAACACCATCTCAATAAAGATAAGATCCCAAATCAATACTCTGCACTAGACAACCCAACTAAAGAAAATGAAACCGAAGCCTATTCAAATTGGCACCAGCAAGACAATCTATTAGTATCTTGGTTACTCTCCTCTATGAATATCTCCTTCAAGAATCGAATGGTGGGATGCCAGTTTGCACACGAAATGTGGAACAAATTACATGTCTATTTTGCTTCTCACACTCAAGCAAAGGTAAAACAATTGAAAAATCAGCTGAAGAACATCAAGAAGAAAGGCCCTGCATCAGAATACCTTCTTGAAATCAAAAAGACAGTGGATTCTCTAGGAGTTGTTGGTCACCCTTTAACAGAGGCAGAACACTCAGAGGCTATTCTTGATGGATTAAATGAAGAATATACTCCTTTTATCACCTCTGCCATGTCTCGTTTTCCTCCTTTTTTCTGTCATCGAACTAGAAGCCTTCTTGCTAGCTCAAGAAGATATGCTTGACAGGTTTAAAAAATCTGACTCTACTCCTATCCAAGCCAACTTTACTCAGAGATCCATGCAACAAGACAACAATGGAGGTCGTTCCTTTGGAGGAAGAAGAGCCAGAGGAGGTCAGAGCTTTAGAGGTGGCAGAACTCAAAACAATTCTTGGAACCAAAGTCGTCTGCAATGTCAGATTTGTGGTAGACAAGGTCACCCAACGTGGAAATGCTTCCATAGATATGACTCTAATTTTCAAAATACTCAATTCACTTCTCCACAGAATCCACAGAATCTCAGACCTCCTCCTCCTCCACCTGCCTCCTTTCATAATCCTGCGTCCTACATTGCTGGGCCTGCTTCACTCATTGACAGTTCTTGGTATCCAGATTCGGGATCCACTCATCACTTAACTCATGATCTTGGTAATCTTTCATCCAGCTCTGAGTATAATGGCTCTGAGCAAGTTCATATAGGGGACGACACAGGTATGCAGATTCAGCATGTTGGCCATTCTTCCTTAACATTTGATACTTCTTCTGTTTCTTTCAAACTCAACAAATTATTACATGTTCCTAACATCACCAAAAATTTAATTAGTGTTTCTCAATTTTCCAGAGATAACAATGTTTACTTTGAATTTTATCCTGAAATTTGCCTTGTTAAATGTCAGGTCACTAAGAATATTGTTCTTCAAGGGAAACTCAAAGATGGTCTCTATCAATTTACCAATGTTCATATTAATCCCATGCCATCTGTTCCCAAACCCCCTATATCTTTGTACTCAAAACATGTATCTTTTGATATTTGGCACAAACGATTAGGCCATGCTAACTCTCAGATTGTATGTTCTGTTTTAAAACAATGTAATTTTTCCATTTCTAACAGCAAATCATCTAATGTGTCTTTTGTTTGTGAAGCTTGTTGTTTAGGAAAAATTCATCAATTACCTCATCCTATATCACACACTCAATATACAACTCCTCTTGATCTTGTGTTTTCAGATGTTTGGGGACCATCTTCCATTGCAGGCTATTCGGGTGTAACGCCCCAGCTACAACCGAGATCATTACTACGCCTTAATTACTATCATTACCAGATAATCATCAGAGTTAAGCAGTGTGGAAGCATACAATAATATAAACAGGGCATCAACAAATGCCAATATCATATACACTGTACATATGTCGTGGTGAATATACAGCAAGTTCCTGTGTCTTATACAAAACTGTACATAAACTTCCCTCTCAGGGGTACAAAATAAAACCAAGGGCATATACAAAACATCTGAGCCACAACTCAGGTCATCTAGCCTATGGTTTACAAATCCAGCTATCCCTGCATAGGCTTCTTGCCTTGGGATCTATCTGCTCCGCTTGATGTTTCACCTGCAAAACATAAGCCCCACACACGGGGTGAGATATAAAATCTCAGTAAACTCAGGGCCCTTGAAGGTATTTCCTTCCCCTGGTTCACTTTCCAACACATACATAACTACAGCATACTTAGGATATTCAATATCAGAATTGTCATCAAACAACCAATAATCTCATACTATCATCCACCTGGCTACAACCAGGTGCCTCAAGCACGGCCTACAACCGTTCACATCATAAATCAATACCTGACCACAATCAGGCTATAACCATGGCATACCGCCAATCATCAAATGCAACTCTATCCTGCTGAGGCTACCTCTAGATATATAGGAACATCTCCTCTCAGGAGGCTACATCTATACACTAGGAACATCTCATGCCAGGATTCAATCATCCACATGAGGCTACATCTGAATATATAGGAACATCTCCTCTTAGGGAGGCTACATCTATATACCAGGAACATCTCATGTGTCTAGCGGAGGCTTCATCTGTATATATATATATATATATATATATATATATATATATATATATGAACATCTCCATCAAGAGGCTACATCTATATATAACAGGCACATCTCCTTCTAACGAGGCTACATCTGTGTATATAGGAACATCTCCATTCGGGAGGCTACATCTATATCACAGGAACATCTCGTATCCTATCTCATCACACTTGCCTGAGGAGGCTACATCTGTGGATATAGGAACATCTCCGTTCGGGAGGCTACATCTATATCACAGGGACATCTCACTGCAGGTCTTACACAATCTCAAATCATCTATCCTACTACCATAGGATTATATCCATCAAATTTCAGAATTTACAATCAGTCTAACAGTTAATCACGCCTATCACCGGCTGAATGGCTCACAACCATATCAATCAATCTCATATCACAACATTCATATTCGCTACATAACATTCCCTCTTCAAAGGGTTCACATATCATTCCCTCTACAAAGGGTTCAGCATGCATTCCAAGCATATACAATCAATACATGTTATCCCCTCATCAAAGGGTTCAGTCTCATCTCAAGCCCATACATTTCAATACATGATATACCCTCATCAAAGGGTTCAATACACATTCAATATATAACAATCTCTCATCAAAGGGTTTAATCCACATTCAATATAGAATCATCCCTCATCAAAGGGCTCAATTCACATTCAATATATATTATACCCTCATCAAAGGGTTCAATTCACAGCTTAAGCATGTACAATCAATACATACATACAATTATTCACATCAAGACCATCCCTCCCTTGAGAGTATGGTGGAACACAGCAAAGGAAATACAACAAGGTCCAAGAGCTTACCTGCTCTAAGCAAAGCACCGGCTTCCCCGGTCTCGTGGCTACCACCACCAACGGTATCGGACTCACGTCCTACATAGACAAACGCACAACGTATAAGCAACGGTCCTACGCCGTTATAACGAAAGGAACTACAATCCCTTTCTACAGACACATATCCAATCACTTCACAAGTGATTCACGGACCCTCACTAGAATCCCTCTCGGCCTAACCAAGGCCTCAGAGCCTCTCCTAAGACTCTGCTCAGGCTAATACAAAGCACATCCATGCCTTAGCCTTGTCATGTCCAAGCTCAACCATACAACCCATAATCAGCTCATGGACAACATCTATAACATCTCAAGAGTACTTTATCATCTACTCTAGGGTTCACAATAACCATGCACTCAATTCCTTTCTCTATACATGCATATCTAGAGCCAAAATCAAACTTCATCAATAATGATTTCTGAAGGCTCTATCATCATCACAACAACCCCCTGAACATAAGTCTCTACAAGACCTTGGGCTAATTCCAACCCCATCACATATGGGTTACTATTCATGCAAACCCCCAATCTCAAATTCAAACGGAGAAACTTGAGTTTCTTACCTCAACGACGACAAAGAAGACCCTAGGACCACCTCCTCGAGCTCTGGTGTCCTTCCCCCGTAATGGGTCTCAGCCACTCTCAAGTTCTCTAAACTTTTCCTTGGGGATTTCAAAACTCACCAAAAGGGGTTTCTCAAGAGAAAGGATGAGTGATTCAAGCTTCCATAGTGTTTCTCTCACAATCAAGAGCCAAAGGAAGGTATTTTAGTCAAGAAATATGGCTCAAGGAAGCTTGGGATGGTCATCAATGGAGTCTAGGGCGAAATGAAGAAGAAGAAGCTTTTCTCTCTCCATTTTTCGCGTTTTGGGTTTTAAATAGTCACTCTGCCCGACCCGCGGCGCCCTTGGCGCCGGCCCGGCTCTCCCAGCGCCACACTCCAGAAACTCTGGCGCCCTCAGCGCCGCATCTGGCGCCCCGAGCGCCACACTCCAAAACCTATGGCGCGATTCGCGCCGCACCTGGCGCCATCCGCGCCAGCTGGAAACTTGGCGCCTCTGGCGTTACATCTCAGAACTTCTGGCGCCCCAGGCGCCGGCCTCCAGAAACCCCGCGCTCCCAGCGCGAACTTGGCACCCCCTTCCAGAAACTCTGGCGCCACCGGCGCCACGTCTGGTGCTCTCTGCGCCACCTGGGAAACTTGGCGCCCCAGGCGCCACCTCTGGCGCTCCTGGCGCCACTTCCCAGAGACCATGGCGCCCTCAGCGTGGACCTGGCGCTCTTGGCACCACACTCCAATGCTCTGGCGCCATCAGCGCCAGACCTGGCGCCCTCAGCGCCGCAACCCTTACAGGGTTTTCTGCTAAATGCACCATTTTGGATCATTGAAACATGATTATAGCCTTAATCCTAGGGTTAATTACATGCTTAAGATTCAAGGTATTACATCGGGCAGTAGATATTATGTTTTGTTTGTGGATGCTTTTACTTGATATAGCTGTCTTTTTTTGCTGCATAATAAATCTCAGGTTTATCAAGCTTTTCTTCAATACAAAGCTATGATTGAAACTCTTACAGGATTAAAAATTAAGTCTCTCCAAACTGATAATGCCAAGGAATTCACATCTCACAATTTTACTACTTTTCTGCATAATCATGGTATCACACATAGGCTTACCTGTCCTTATTCCCATCAACAGAATGGCAGAGTTGAAAGGAAACATTGACACATCACTGAAATAGGTTTAGCTCTTCTTGCTCATGCTAAACTTCCCTTATCTTTTTGGGATGAAGCTTTCTCCTCTGTCATCTATATCATTAATAGAGTTCCTTCACTTGTTACTAATTCTCAATCTCCTTTTGAACTCATTTATAATCACAAACCAGATTATACCTTTTTCAAAGTTTTTGGTTGTAGTTGTTTTCCTCTTCTTAGACCCTATAATAAACATAAACTTGATTTTCAATCTCACAAATGTTTATTTTTGGGTTATGCTACTGATCACAAAGGTTACAAATGCCTTTCTCCTACAGGTAAACTCTTTATTTCTAGAGATGTTATTTTTGATGAATCTGAATTTCCTTATCTCTTGCTATTTTCCAACAGTTCAATTGCATCCACCAAATATGCTCCTGCTTCTATTCCCAAGATTAGTCTCACTCCCACACAGTCTACAGTTTTTCCTTCTCATCCTTTAACTACTTCTTCCTTACCTCACAATGTAACATCTGATACTACTAACAAGGTTTCTAGCTCTTCTTCCTCAGGTTCTGTTTCTCTTCCTGATACAACTCATTAGCCCACGGCTACTGCTATTCCCAGCACTACTACTCCTCTAATCACTACTCCTCCACCTTGTGATCAAAGTATTTACCCTATGCAAACCCGCAGCAAATCTGGAATCTACAAACCCAAGACTTATGCTACAGCTACTCTCAGCTCACCACCTGACTTGCTTAATAATGAACCTCAAACTGTCTCACAAGCTCTTACTTGCCCGCAGTGGAAGCAAGCTATGATAGAGGAATTATCTGTTCTTCACAAAAACTGTACCTGGACTCTTGTTGCTCCTCCACCTCACATCAAACCTATAGGATGCAAGTGGATTTTCAAAATCAAACGACAACCCAATGAAACTATTCAAAAATATAAAGCTCGGCTTGTTGCCAAAGGCTTTCAGCAAAAAGAAGGACTTGATTTTACAGAAATTTTTAGTCCAATTATCAAACCATCCACCATCAGGCTCATTCTTTCCATTGCTCTCACAAAAGGGTGATCCAGACAATTTGATTTTAACAATGCTTTTTTATGTGGCACTTTACAAGATACAGTTTTTATGCAACAACCTGAAGGCATGACTACCAACACTCCTCATCTTGTTTGCAAACTCAACAAGGCTATCTATGGTCTCAAACAAGCTCCTCGGGCCTGGTTTAACACTCTCAATCTCACCCTTCAGCGATTTGGCTTTCACAATACAAACTCTGATGCCTCCTTATTTGTTCGTTTCACCTCTACCTCCACCATCTATATCCTTATTTATGTTGATGATATCTTAATTACTGGTAATAATTGCCAAGAAATATCATCTCTTATCAATCAACTCAATTCCCTTTTCTCCCTCAAAGATCTTGGTTCCTTACATTACTTCCTTGGTCTTGAAGTCACTTATCCCTCTCCTACATCTGTCCATTTAAGCCAAACAAAATGCATCACTGATCTTTTAACCAAAGCCAACATGATATCTGCCAAACCAATGCCAACTCCTATGCTATCAAATAAAAAATTATCCTCTGCAGGTAGCTCAACTTTTTCTGATCCTACTCTTTATAGATCAATTGTGGGTGGTCTTCAATATGCCACTATTACCCGACCAGATCTCTCATTTGCTATTAATAAAGTTAGTCAATTTATGCATCAACCTTTGGATAGTCACTGGAAGGCAGTCAAAAGGATTTTGAGATACCTTGCAGGCACCATTACACATGGTCTTATATTTCATAAATCTGTTGATCTTCGATTATTAGCCTTCTGTGATTCAGATTGGGGTTCGAACATTGATGATAGAAAATCTACAAGTGGGTTCTGTGTTTATTTTGGCTCGAATCTTATATCTTGGTCCAGCAAGAAGCAACGCAGTGTATCGCGATCTAGCACAGAAGCTGAATTTCGCAGCTTAGCTTCTACATTGGCTGAAATTACATGGCTCCAATCTCTTCTTCAGGAACTTCAGATTAAATGCACTGCACTCCAACTGTGTTCTGTGATAATGCCAGCACTATCATGCTTGCTGCTAATCCTATCCTTCATAGTAGAACAAAACATTTTGAGATTGATCTCTATTTTGTTCGAGATCGTGTCATTCAAAAACAAGTTTTTGTCGAGCATATTCCAGGAACAAAACAAGTTGCTGATCTTATTACCAAACCCATCCCTGCTGCAGCGTTTCTTCGGTTTAAAGACAAACTCAGAGTCTCCTCTTCGCCACTGAATTTGAGGGGGGATGATAGTTATAATATACATAGACAATTATGTAGTTAGTTATGTTAGTTTTGTTACCCTCTGATATATATATATATATATATATATATATATATATATATATATATCAACAATTCATCTCCTTTGTAGTGTGCTTCTTCTATTCTTTTCAATAGCAAGTTTATTCTTTCTTTCCTTCTTTGCTCTATGTGTTTTATCTCCTCCTTCCTGGGCTTGATACCTTACACATCTTGTTAGAGGGACATTCTTCTCGTTACTGTTGTGGTAAATGATACAAGAAGTGGCAGCATCCATTTCTAACAAACAAATTTGAGTGACACAAATAAAAGGTTTATGTAGTTTAGGAAGAAAAAAGAGAAATACAAGAGGTGGGGCTGATGATGGATTGTGTGTTATGGGGTGCTGATATATATTCATTGTTGAATTGGAGTAGAAACTATAAAGAGGGAGGAAATGGAAATTTTGAGAATTTTGATTTTCTGGTATGAAAGTTGAGAAGTTTTGTTGATGGCGCTTTTTGTTAATTTGTGAATGGAAGGGTATAAGGAAAACCGAAACTTGAGGCGTGGAGTGGAAAGAGATTTCAGAATTCAGATTTAAGTGATGTGGGCCATATTTTCCTACTGAAAAAAGTGATGATGGGACAAAAGCCCAAAACCAATGCCGGGCCTCAATTCTATTTTTTTTCCTATTTTCTTCTTCTTCTAATAACCCTAATTGAATTTATAATTAAACAGTAGTTTAACTAATTTAATATTTAAAGTAAAAGTTTAATTATGCACCAGAAAAAAGTATCGACTCCTAATCCTACTCCGACAAGTTGAACCAATTGGTTCGATTCTGTTCTTAAAACAATAAAAATAAGACATATTCAATTTTTTTTAAATCTTTGAGTTAATTAATTAATGGGGAGGTAAAAACCATGCAATTCCTTAATTTATATACAATAAAAATTATACTAATTGTAATATGATAATATGGTATACAAATTAAGTAGATAAGTTCTTCAATCTTCCTTCTCCCATTCTCCACCTCTAAAGGATTCAAGTCTTCCCTTGGTTGGTACCATTAAATTACATAGCTCCAAAGAAACAAAATTTTGCTAGAAGACAAATCATCACAGTTTCATGCGTTATGTTTGTTTTTCATGGAGCAACACGAATCTATAACTTTTTTTTTTGCAGGAAGAATATATAATTTGCTCTTTTGGATCTTGTTAGATATCATTACATGTGTAGAATACCTTTTATATATGCATGGATAGGCCGGTTTTGGTGTCAATGATGGTTAGATTGTATATGCAAGTTCATGTTAATAACTAATGAATTGGATTTTTCAATTATTGATTGATTATATATATATATATATATATATATATATATTAATAACAGACTATTGTTTTAGTCGTTCAAAAATAATTTCTTGCATTTGCTCTTTGTTATTTTCAAAATTTTTCTTTCAAGTCATTTATTTAACTCGGCTTTTTTTTTTTTTTTTTGTTAAATTTAAGTTACATCCACACTTGTATAGACAACGTGGTTCAGACAAAAACTATTAGTGTCAATACACTTGTTGATGTTTGTTCTCATTATCAGGTTCCACCAACAACAGAAGTAATATATGTGTTTAATTTATATACTTAGGAATAATAGAATTGTATTTTTTTATATTATTATTATTATTATTATTATTATTATTATTATTATTATTATTATTATTTCAAGACACATTGAATGCTAATGCTAAAAATGAAAATGTTAATGTTGGAATAACCACTGTTACTTTTAACTGAAAAAAATCAATGGACTTAAATAAAAAGGACTTCAAAGGAGAATTTTGAAAATTACAAAAAAATGCAATGAAATTATTTACAAAGGACTAAAGACAATGACATAATATTTGAAGGACCAAAATCATATTTAACCTTTAATAATTTGATAGAAGTCTTTCCCAAAATAATTTCATCCCTAAATTTATTAGAAAACGAAAATATAACTTATATATTAAAATGAAAATAATCAATCAAAAGGATCTAACTTAGTTGAGTAAAAATATAATTTATATATTAAAACAAAATTAATCAATCAAGAAAGTCTAGTTTAGTTTATTAAATAAGATGCACGAATATAAATCTATTATATATCTGTTTTCAATTTCCAAATATAAAAAAACATGAAAATATTCATCCATAAACCACTAAATAATGGTATCCTTCTTTGGTGTTGGAAGCAATTTTGTTAACGTGGGCATTTCTCTCAATGGAATTCAAATCTTGATATATAAATATCCTTAAATATATCAATTATATTTTAAAATTATAATAAATAATTTAAATTATTACACAAACTTATTTTTGAAAAATTATTAAAATTCAATTTAGAAATAAAGCTAAAAGAAGGTAGATTAAAAAATACAAATGATTAAGAATATTAAATATACATGTAAAAAATTAAAAAGATAATTTGAATGTCTAAAAAAGATTATGATTATTTTATAAAAATAATGTGAGAATATACCTCTCAAAAAGAGAAGGTAAAGAATATAATGATTGTCTATTTAAGAGAATGAGAAATGTATTCTAAATTTATAATTTATGATACAAAAATAAATTTCACATTAGGAGTAGTTATATATAGCCCCGCTCTATATTATGCATTCTATCATGTCATCACTCTCTAACAATTTCACGCAAATTAAATCAAACCATAACCATTGAGGAGCTTCATCTCGTTAGGAGTATAGTAGTAATTATATATAACCTTCTATTATGTATTTTCTCTAGTCAACACTTTTTCTAACTTCTCTGTAATAAAATCATGACCACGGGTTATATTTAACAGTTTACACTGATTAATGATCCATTTGTTCGATCGGAGATTTGTCAAATAGTCATAAGATTGCTTATTATTAATAAAAGATTTGTTGGTCAATAGTGACCAGTCTCCAAAAGCTGACAATAGTTGTGAACGGATGATGTAATGAACAATTCTAATTTGACTGGAGAGAATTAAGTTGGAGAAACATCTACATTCCTGTTATGTCATGTTGTATATGTATAAACATCTATATAATAGAATTTCTCTTTTTGTTTTATCATCTCAACTTTCTGCTCCTTATATATCCCTACCATGTTTACCAACATAAGTGGTAAATGTTGCTTACAAAATAAAGGAATGGCTAAGAAATTGTCATTTGTGAAAATATATATAGCAAACAAAAAAAAAAAAAAAAAAACTGAAGCAGATTCCAGAAGCTGATTCTTTTCCTCCAAGTTGCTTGTGCCCTTTTGTAAAAGTTTTACTATCTTGCTAAAAACCAATTTCAAAAAGGTCTGTTTATTATTCTTTTTCAAAAAGGAACTAAATGAATGTTGGAAATTAAAGTATATAGTTCCACCCTAACAGGTAAAGTGCTTAACCAGCAAAAGAAATTTTAACTACATAAAGAAAGTACAAAGTTACTCTAACAGTCTAATCCTCACATCTAATACATCACAACCTATTATATTGAGCAATAAATTTCAAAGGATTCAAATAAGTAACTAGACCTCACAATCGTATATAACTTTAGCTGGTCTTTTTATTTTTTTTGTGCATTTTCTCTGATTTTTGTCCATGAGCTCATCTTGGTCATTAGTTCAATTAAATTATCATCAATATCTAGTAAATCTTCTATTTTATGAACCTTATTGACCAGACAACAGACAACCATGCATACTAAAAACCTCATATCTGCTAGACTGTTACTACATCATTCTTAATCTCTGCTATTCTTTCTTTCAGGAAAAACTGAAAATGTTGGTTGTATTTAAACACGATGAATGAAGGCTCATATGCTACTTAACATGCACTTCGAAAAAGAAAAATACAGGTATGATATAAAAAAATTAAAGAGAAATAATTGGTGTCGTTAATGAAATGCTTGTAATTAAGAGATGCTCACATATCATTACTTAATTTTTTTATAGACCTTTGTTTTAACCGTGCGTACCATGTTGTACATACAATAATTTCAATTTTATTAGGTTCAATATATAGGTTGATTTCATTAAATTGCTTTCAAATACAGCTGTGGATTGTTATGATGAATCTTGAGCTGAAGTGATGGTCAAGTTACAATCCTGCCCTAGATATTTGGAACTTGTGATTTTTGATGACTTTATAGGATCATGTTTGTCTGTATAAAGTGTCAAATTATCATATAATTATATAAATAGAGTGAGATTCTTTTCAATTAATTAATATCTGGATTCAATCTTCAGCTTGAGTAAAAAATCATAATTAGAGGTATTACTCTATTTTAAAATAAATCGATTTGATAGAAGGAGATTAGTTGAATGTCAAATAAGAAACTTTAGATATCTCTCCTGGTTTTAAAAAATAGTTTTTGTAAAAGAAAGTGAGGAAATAATCATGTAGGGTCCGTTTTATATGCATACACATCTAGTGAATTCTAATTTACAGGGGGGCATTGTCACCCATCAAAGTGGGACACCAATTGATTGGTCTGTCAACCATGCGCAATCAATTTATTACCAGATCGATTGCAACACATTGATGTTGAATCCTTGATCGTTACCACACACGTGCTCTATATGAGCAAATATTGTAGAGACCAAGAACTCTTTCCCTGAAATTTGGCTCTACCCCAGCTTGATTTTTCTTTAGTGCTTTCCTTCGTTTCCCACTCAATGAGTTAAAAATCTGGCTCTAGTTAAGTTTCAGCCGCATGCAGCTCCTCACAGAAAGTTGCAAACTATTGAATAAGAAAGAAATAAGAAAATAAAATAAATTGAGTTTTTAAAATCAGCTTATATACTTCAGATTTTAGAAAAGTTAGATGGAAGAGCTTTTATAAAGATTTAGTACTTGAGTTAATTATAATTTATAAATAAAATTGAGAAAAAAATGATATGTACTAGAAATGTAAAATATGTTTTTAATGTCATTCAATCAAAAATCATCATGTATAATAAAATTGTTAATTTTTATAATAATTATCTTAAAAATAAAAAATGAATCATAATTTATAATTAGATGATAATATAAAATTATTTTAGGATATTAGTGCATGACCATTGAATCCAAAACTTGAATCATTTTACTTTCTTATTTTATCTTCTAAAAATACTTATAGAGAAATTTAGAGGTGATTGTAGGTTGAGCTGATTCAAATTTAGGTGATACTTAGATCCAAACTGGTCGATGATATTTAAATTTATCATAGTACATAATAAATTGCATATGAGAAATAGTAGTAATATTCTTTATACTCTTTTTTATAATGCTTTATTTTTTATTGAGTAAAATTTATTGAAGATATCAATTTTTATGTATTGAAGTTCCTCATTTAATAACTTTTTATCTTGTTTTATAAATGAGACTCAATGAATTCATAATTTAAAAAAGACAATTAACTGATTACAGTAATATATATATATATATATATATATATATAAATAGCTAGCATTTTTCATAATGTAAATATCTTTTTATCCTTATAAAATTGGTAAAGTTTGAATTTCATCCTTATAAATTTTTTGTTCGTTTTTCATCCTGGTAAAATTATAATGTATCATTTTGTAGTCGAGAATAAGATTCGGATATCCGAACTTTTGTGTAAAATTTTTTACATTGTTTATATTTATAATCGATGTAAAAAATCATAATATCTAAGTTTGAATATAATCGAATCTTGCTCCAAATAAAAAAATGACACATAATTTTATGATGAGGAAAAACAAACAAATTTTTATGTAAGGTATGCTCTCCCAATTTTACCAATTTCATAAAGACAAAAAAATATATTTTAACCTATATATGTTTATGCAAAATACACAATCATATTCTTAATGAGAAAATTCATGTTCGATTCTATTTGTGTGTAAATTTTTCTTGAACAAACGATAGTCACATACAACAAATAAAATTAATCTCTGAATAAATTGAAAAATATTCATGATCTCTCAAAAAAAGAATATACATAGCCAACTTCTACTTGGCCGTTCTAGCGAAGAAATGTTAGTTTTACAGCGTAAGTAAATTAATAAAATGAAAGAAACGTATCTTTATGACTCTCTTCCTGGTCTCTATCTCAGTGTGAAAAACGCAGGCACACGTTGTACTTAATGCAGAATACATAAATCTTGGATCACGAGCCCGTTTGGTGGCTTTCACCAGTATCATGGACAATTGGACATGGTGTGTCTGTGTGAGCTAGCTAGGCTCAGCTCAGGCTTAATTAGGCACTGCCTATATCTTTCTCTGACAATCTTTTTCCAAGAGTGCACTATTGTTTGGTACTTTTGTCTCTACTGCATGCATGCCCTTCTCGTCTTTCCCTATGTCCACCTTTCCCATTCTTCCGTGAAGTTGTTTTCATAGGCCTAATAAAGTAAAACGCCTTCCACCACAGTACTGGAGAAGATGCACAGTGCAATTCAACTAGTTGAGTAAATTGCTTTCCCCCATGTGACATAACTCCTTTAAAGTAATACAGTAACGTTGTTTTCATTTCACTTTCTCACGATGATTTAATATATAAGAAGGAGAGGATATATAAGCAGAGAAAAAGAGAAAAATCTAAATTATTCATTCTGTCTCAAAATTAGTTCAGTTTTAACCTTTTTAAAAAAAAATCAAATTTTTTTGTTTTTCACTTTTCAAAAGGGTATTTAAACATCCATTTTAATTTTGCCTTCTAATAAACATTACTGTCTTAAAAAACTTATAATATATTTATTAAATATAAGAAAAATAAGATATTTTAGTAAACTTATTTAGTAATAAATATAAGGATATTTTAATAATACATATCATGGAATACTTATTTGTTTAATTTGTAACTTTAATCATTAAATTTCAAGAAATAAATAGTGAAAATATAAAACGTTAGTCTTGAAGTAACTCTATACCTATTATTTTTGTAATCTTTTCTATCTCTCTCTGTCACATTAACTTTATCTTTTCTTTTTCTTTCTTTCTTAATTTATTTTATATTTTGTTGTAAAAAATAAATGAATAGTATGTACATTGTTGGGAACCTGGTCCATTGTAACATAACTCCGATCTAGTTAATTAGGAGTGATTATTAATGCAACGTTTTAGAATCAAAACCTATAGCCGGGCTACATTGTCCCAATGTCGAAATGGGCTTCTGTCAATATTAATGTGCATTAATATCCGGATTAAAAAAAATTCAAATATAGGTTAAAAGCGTTATATTGAAAAAAGGATAAATAGTTATTTTCGTTTCTGAATGTATCAAGCACCGAAAAATTTGTTCTTAAAAGATGAAAATTCAATTTTTTGTCCTCGAAAGTGAAAAAAAGTACAACAAATCCATTCATTCGTTAACTTCCACTAGTTACCATTAATTGAAAGGGTCTACTGACATGTTTATGAACAAATTTGTTGGCGCTCTACACTTTTAGGATGAATTTGTTAGTGCTCTATCCAAAATATAATTTAATTTTCATCTTCTCCCTTTTTAAATTATTGCAAGCATAAAATTATAATAAATTCTTAAAAATTAGGAAAGCAAGCATAAGTTAAAACAAACATAATAAGAAGCATAATATTGATTAATAAGCATAATCTGTCTGTTACTCTGAAGTTTTTTTTATAATAACATTATACAGTTACTGTGCATTTTTGTTCAAGTCTCATATTTTGGGTAAGCTACTATCACATTAAATATGTCAAAGCAAAAATATGAGACATTACCTTACCCAAAATATGAGACTTAAACAAATTAAAATGCACAACCATTAAATTAATCTTTACAAAAACATGAGACTCAACTTGATTTTGTCATTACCTAATGTTGTCATAATAGAAATTTCAGAGCAACATACATATTATGCTTATTGTTATGTTTATTATAACTTATGTTTGTTTTTCTTTTTTTAAGTATTTATTATAATGTTATGTTCGCAACGATTTAAAAAAAAGAAAATGAAGATTAAATTTATTCTTGAATGTATAGAGCGCTAACAAATTTGTTTCTGAATGTGTACAGCGTTGCTGACAAATTCGTCCATGAATGTGTTGTGTTGGTTTTTCATTAACAATAATGGATGAAAGTTAACGAATTGATGAATTTATCGCACTTTTTTCCCTTATTGGGACAAAAATTTGAATTTCTATCTTTCAGAGACGAATTTGTCAGTCCTCTACATATTTAGGAATAAAAATGATTATTTATCCTTGAAAGAAATATATGCTAATTTAGCTTAGGTGTATAGCTAATCTAATTATGTAACAAAACTAATGTGAAGTTGCCTTTGGGATGAACATTGAGTTTTTGTTTCAGCTCTTAATTACGTCAAGTATAAGGGAAGTCTCCCTGTTTATGAAGCAACTTCATAGTGTTATTTTCGAGTTGGACTGCAAACAAGTTACAAATGGTATCACTTTGCGGAATTTCTTTGAATTCTGAATTTGGTTTCATTCTGTCACGTTGTAAGCAAAAAACCTAATATTTTTCATAACTCTCCTGTGAGTTTTTTTTAATGATAAATTAATCAAGTCGCTCATTTATTTATTAGTAAAAGCGTTTAGATTTTATGCTAGTCTTCAAAGTTCTGATCATGTAACTAGTTGTATTGATGCCATCATTTTGAATGAGATAATATAACCTTGTTGCAGTAAAAAGAAATAATAATTTAAAGTTATTTTTCACTGATCAACAAAACTAATGTGAAATTGTGAAGTATATAGCATGTCCATATGGCCTTATCCAAGTTATATATGATCAATACATCAACAAAAGAGAAATATGGAGTACTTTCAGTCTTAATTAGCCTTAATCTATGTTCATGATTCAACATTTATCATGTTTAAAGTTAAAATAGTCAAGAAAACTCTATAACTTCTATATATAAATATAATATGTTCTGTATATTTCCAGAATACAACTGTATAACACGAAGGTATTACGCGTTTGCTGTTGGATCGCTCTAACTCTACAGTTCAGGAATATTAATGGAGAATGATATCCTGAAGCAGAAGATCACAAAGATACACCAATGGATGTGGGGTGTGTGTTCTGTGTAATTGAAAGAGAGAGCTAGAATGTATGTGTGTACCTTTTTAGCAGCTACCAATCCATATTTATAAGCACGTTATCTCGTGATTGGGATATGAACTGCTCCTGAGATTTCCGGCATCGTTCTGCACGTTCTCAACCGTCACTATGGACGAGGTCATACCATGTTCTCGAAGTCAGTTAAGTCCACGATCTTCTAATAATAATTGGGCCAATAACTAGGCCCAAACTATTACCGCCATAACACAATATATTTTTCATTAGGAATTAGTTTTTATTTTTTATCTACTTATTTTAAATTCGTAGCAATATTGTTATACGATTTTTCTTAATTAAACTAGCTAGCAAATAAAGAGAAGAGGAATAATTAAAGTGAAAAAAAAAAGTAACCGAATTGAAAAAGAACGACAAGAAAAGAAAATCTGTGTTGCTTTCGCACGTTCTGTACCATATGGCCTTATCCAACTTTTTATCTCGTCCTCATCATGCTCATGATTCTAGTCATATCCGTGATGTAACCTCCATTTGAATTGACTTAGCTCTAAAGCAACATGCATTTACCTTTCTCTCGTGTAATTAACTAATTATTACGATCGTCATAAAAATTATCAATGAAATCAGAGGGTAATGAAATAATATATATATATATATATATATATATATATAGAGAGAGAGAGAGAGAGAGAGAGAGAGAGAATGCACGATAAAGAAAATGAAGAGTCATGTGAAAAAATAGAAAAAAATAACATAGTCTGCAATTAATAGAGCAATAAGCAATAAGATTCAAAAAAATTGTCTGCTAATTTAGCAACAAATCAAAGATTTTGGAGTACTCATCGTAAGTTCTTAACCATCTCACAATTGCAACTGCATTAAGTATATTTATCAACATTTTTTCACAATATCAAATAACATAATAAAACTTCAATTGTAATCACAATCATAATATCAACAAATCGTTAATTCGAATAAATCGTAATTGATTTTTTTAAAAATAAATTTAATTTATTTCAAACACTATGAATGTAAAAAATGTTGTTAGAAAAAAAATCCAACTAAAAATAATTAATCAATTTATCTGACAAAAATTAATTATTGATAAAATTAATTAATATTTCATATTAATAATATAATTAAAAATACAATTTAATGAAAATTAATCATGAAAAACAATATAAATATAAATTCCTTAATAATGCTTTAAGGAATAATGCAGTTATTTTTTCCTTTTTAACTCCCCTCCGCTTTAGACTTTGTTTGGGAGTTAGGAGGGAAAGGGAAGGAAAGAGATTCAAGGGGAAGGGAGGGGAAGGAAAGGGAGGAAAATGAGAGAAGTTCCCTTCTCCTTGTTTGAGAGTTAAAAATATATTAAGAGAGGGAAATAGAGAGTTAATAAAAAAATTTTACAATTTTTTCTTTATTTAAAAAATTAATACATTTTATATTTTACACTGATTATGATAGGATAGTAATTTTAGTAACACTGCTGATATAAGATAATAATTTTAGTTACTTTTCCTTCTAAAAACCCCCAAATAGGGGGGATAACAATTTATAGGATTTGAAGGGTTTCAGAGAAGTTTTAAAAATCCTCAAATCCTTTCCCTCAAAAATTAAAACTCGCAAATAAAGAAATAACTCTCCCTAAACCTTTCCTTTCCCTCCCTTCCCCTCCTAACTCCCTCTCCCAAACATACCCTTAGAGTTTAGACTCCAAAATCATCTTGTACGTGTCGGTGTCATAGCAGAAATTAAAGACTTGGGTGGCTGGTGATTATCCAATTAAGTGCCTAGCTTGGAGGCAGAACTTCCACAAAATTTATTTGATATATTATATACCTGACAAGGATTTGTAGCATATCCACCACAATTCAGTCATCTTATCATAAGCTCTTTACGTGTCCATTTTTCCCACAGCTATCTTATTCTTAAATTTGTATATTTCCTTGTATACTTACATTCAAAGAAAAGAGGGAGAATAAAAGAAATTGAAAATTTCCCTATATATATTTTTGCTATAAGTGGTAAGAAGAAAATAGATAAAAACGAGTGTCTGTAGGACATTTTGTTTCTTCCGTTGCCTAATTATATATGTTGGTGTAAAGTAGATATAATGTATAGAACATGTATATCACGTTTAAGGGTTGAAATAGACTGAATAACGCTTTACATGCAAAAAGACCTAAACTTGACTTATATCTGAATATTAGCTTTTTTAAGGTGTTACACGACCTTTTTGAAAGTTTAAATCTAACCTAAAATGTTATGTTGAAATTTATTTTATAGGATATTATTATTTTTAGTTAAGTAAAAAAAAATAAAATTGACTGCTTCATATTATACCATTCTTTGTATATAAGGAGGGAAAACCACGCGATCTAACATCATTCCTAATAATATTAATAAATAAACTTTATGTAGACCAATCGACTAAATTAATGTGATTTGACTGTTTCCTAATTTTACCAAATCGAATTTTATTAATAAAAATCTATACATTATAAGTTTCTAAATTTTAATAATATTAAAAAAAAAACCTAAATTTTACTCTTAGAAACCAGTAAAATTCAGTCACACCCAATATCTGAGTATCATATCCTTCTCCTTGAAAGAACCTTGTCTTCAAGATCTAAGTTAGTAAAGGTACTTACACTAGAGTACCCCCAAATAGAAGCCTCGTAAATCTAACTTTCCACTAATTAACCAAAATTTTAAACGCGTGCTCTTCTTTTGTAGCTCATGAATGTCCAAGACAAAACTGAAAATCAATCGGTTCTATTGGTCAACCTCTTTCTTCCTAGATTCCATTTGTCAGCATTCATGTATATTTTGTTTCTCCATCAATATGTATTCAGTCCCATTGATATATATCCCCACCCTTAATTTGCTCATGTCTAAAGAAATAATGATTGCAGAGCAATAATGTTAAAGCACCGTACCACTGAATAATTGCTAGATATATTCAACAACCAATATATGCAATAATAATAAACCAACTATATATTGTCATCCTATATTTTATGTCCAATTGGAAGAAAATGACCATATATTTGCTTACTACCCCCCAGTCAGATAGTTTAACAACTTAATCATAATGGCTAAAAAAAAAAAGCTTAATCACAAGTTATTGCAACTGCAATCATTTGTCACTAGCTCTTACATCAAAATAAACGGAAAGTGAAAGAAATTCATTTGTTTTGATAACTATGAGAGTGTTGGGCAGAAAATAAATCTTAGTTTATTGAGAATCTTATATTGAAAAATTAAGGATTTGTTTGGGGTGATTGGGAGTTTTTAGTTCTTAATTAGTTTTTTAAATGCAATTTTAATATAAAATGTATTTGATAAAAATAAAGCTGAAATGATTTTTAAATTATTTTTTAAATACTTTTAAACTTATTTTTAAAATCAAGAAAAAAGGTTTTGAAAATTTGTTTTTAAATTTAATAAAAACACACATTTCTCACATTTGACAATGACACATTTTGTTGTCACCATTTCTCTCAACCACCACCACCACCTCACTGCCACCACCAATACCACTACCACCATTATCGTCACAAATATCTCGATCACCACCACTTTCATCAACATTGTTGTCACCGTCATTGTCTCCAACTAATACCAACAATACTACCTCTGTCACCATCACCGCCACCATAATCATCAGTTGTTATCACTACCAACTTCGTTATCACCACCACCATCATCGTCACCGACATAGTTATCATCACTGCATTTGTCACTATCACCAATACCACTATCACCAATACCACTACCACACTTTGTTATTGCCACCATCATTGACATTGTCACTACCACCAATGTCACTTTCACTGTCATCGTCATATCGTCACTACTACCACCATTGGTATCTCTATTGTTGTCGTTGCTGCTGACATCACCACCACACAAAAATACTCTTAAACTAATTTTAAATAATATGAAACTTTCAAAATGAATTTATTTGAAGCTAATCATATTTTAAAAACAAGTTTAAAAATATTTGAAACTAAAACTAAAATTGGTTGATATTTTTAAAAAATTGAAAACTCAAAACCACCCCCAATCAGAACTTAAGTTTCCCATGTTTGGTATGTAGTTTAAAAAGTAACATTCCTAGGAAAGGAGATTTCTCAAGAAAGTTTTTAACTAGTTTCTCACAAAAACTTTCCGATAAGAGAGGTAAGAATCTAATTTTCTCGAGTTAAATATTTTTTAATTGTAATAAAAATATCACATTATTTTTATTAGATTATGCAATGTAACAAATAATTAAAATAATCAATAAAAATATCATATAAATTTTTTATTTTTAAATAAATATTTCCAAAATTATTCATGACCAACCAAATGGATTCATTGCAAGAAATCATGATTCTTTGAAATTTATGATTTCCAAAAATCATGATTCTCAAATATAAAAAGAAAGTTTTCCTGCAAAACGTCCCCTAAGTATCTTTTTTATAAGCCATTAAGTGTTTATGTATCTCTTATAAAAGGGGAACTAAATGAGAAAGTTGTGTTGTCTAAAAAGACTAAATAAAAACTCGTAATATTTAAAGGGACTAAATAACAAACAAAAATAGCACATAAGAAAAACAACTTTTTAAATTAAAACGAAAAACTAAATAAGAAAATTGTGATAATTATAAGGACTAAAACCGTATTTAAATTATATTTTTATTTATATATTTCTCTCATCTCAAATTCTAATTAATTAGAAGGTGTTACATTAGTTTCATCGTTAAACAAATACGGTCCTGCCATCAAATAGTTTTAGGACACTGGATAAGAAATAAAAACTATAAAAAATATATTGAGAAATGTAATATTTAATATTGCCAATAAAATTTTGTTCTAATATTAATTTTCTATTTATTAATTCGTTAACTATTAAGCTATAAGAGACATGTAAAGATAAATTTTATACATAAAATATCATTAATGTGCTATAAGAAAGTGACAAGAATGTCACTTATTAAATGTAAGTCTGCTAATATATCATCCCATGTGGTTTTTGGGGTGTCGTGTATAGTTTGGAATCGAATAAAATATAGGTGTTTCCTTTAAGTATTCATAGTATTGTTTAAAATAAAAAAAATATGATATGTGTATCATATTCTAGTTTATAAAGGTAAATAATTGAAAAAGGGAATTATGTAATAGAAAAATAACATAATTATTTTTCATAAAATAACATGTTACAAGTATCTAAAGAATTTTATTAGAAAATTTTGTTTTGGGAATCACGCCTTAATTAATTGATCAATTTTAAGAAACTCACATGTCTAGTCTAGTATATAAAAAGGGGTTAAATGTAGTATTATAATGTTACAAGATAATTTGTGCTCCAAGTTCTGGTTTGTCCCGAAATATGTGCAGAGAAAAACAAACAGATAGTACTATATTGTAAACGATATTATGCAAGTAACTCGCAGACCAAAGTTTTGCATTTAATTGCTGGTCAGTGAATACATGCATGGAGAAAGTTTCCATGATTTGTTACTATGTTCTCTCTTTTCCTTTTCCTTTTCCTTTTCCTTTTGTTAATTTGTTTCTTTCCCTATTACCAAAAAAAGGGATCAGCAGGCTCGTTAAATGCAGCGTCGTACTTTGAAAATGGGTTTGAATCTCCTATTTTATTAGAGCAAACACTTTACTCTCTTTTCAGTGTTCAAGGAAGCATGCTTTGAGTTGGTAGAAAAATTGAAGAGCATCATCATAATGGGAGTGTGCATGATATAGGTGAGAATTGGAGGGTGCATGCTGTTCCTTTTAGAGGAATCACTCATTTCTTAACATAGAGGGAAGGAACCCAACAAATGTTGCATGTCATTGTCAAAGCCTTCAAAAGGCGTGGGTGGAAGAGATGGCCATTGATAGTTACATGTGTATCATTCATGAACTTGAATAATCATAGCTCATCACTAGCAACGTGGGGTTGTTACAGTTACCAAAGAGGTTAAAGTGTACATGCATTAGGAGAGAAAGTTGAGGTACCAATGTGGTGTCGTATGATTGGCAGATAACCATGTTCTTAAAGTATGTGCGGTTTATGTGTACAAAATAATGTCTGTTGAGAGAGATTAGTCTTTTTAAATGAATTACAGTATCTTGAGGATTAGTTCTTGACTCTCGATCAGAGATACCCTGGATTCACCGACAAGAGAAAGTTGAGGGGTAAGTTAAACTCCAAAGAGATATATATAACTGCAAGAGAGCATTGTGACATGGTCTCTTAACATTTGCTTTTGTGGGGCTAGAAACTACCAAAAGATCTTTAATTTCTTCTCTGACCTGGCCCTGCCACGCTTTGCAGAAGCATCCACGAGCTTTTTCAATAGGCCAAGGTACCTTTTTCCCCGTACTCTCTGTCCATTAATTCTTTGCTGCAAACCTTTTGAGCCATGTGATATACCCTCACCTCAAAGTTGAATAAATCACTAGTTAATTCTTCTTCAAAATTTGAGTTCCCGTGTCGAGGATATCACCAGTTAACTTATTACCAATCTACTGATTTACCATGTCCTTTTACTCTCTGTAGATGAAGAGCAGATAGATAAGATTACCATAAGCATGAGTAATTAAATTATGCTTTTTGTTTGCATATATTCATTCATATGGCTTTGTGAGTGGGTAAAAGGAATCTGAAAGATTGCAATGGCAGGTGTTGGCTTTTTGGGACCAGCAGCAGTGGCAGAATTGTCACAATTCAAAGCCTGTGGACAGCTGCAACAGATGAAGGACTGCAGGCAACTATAGTTAAGAGCAACAGCAAGCAAAGCGAAGTGTGTATGCTTAAAGAAAACCTATGAGAAAACAAACCCTTATGAGAAAAAAAAGGAAGAGAGCCACATATAGGAAGAACAAAGTGAGAGATAATTTGAAAGAAAGAGAAAAAAACTGGATTTCAGTGGGAATCAGCATCAACCACTTAGCCCTATACAAAGTGCACATGACTCGCAACAACAAAACTTGATCAGCCCACACAACACAGCTCATTATCAAGTATCTCAAAACCAACCTCAATATTATGCTGAAGGCATAACAAGTAGTTCCCACCAAATAGAACCACCACCTACTTTGAACAAAGCCATAAAACACACAAAGCACAATAGAGGAGGAACAATCACAAGGGGCATGAGGACCAGTGTAGGAGATATTGTTCAAGTAGAAGGAGGGCACATTGTTAGGTCCACAGGTAGAAAAGATCGCCACAGCAAGGTCTACACTTCGAAAGGGCCACGCGATCGCCGCGTTAGACTCTCAGCACACACAGCCATTGAGTTCTATGATGTTCAAGACAGGCTTGGCTATGACAGGCCAAGCAAGGCTGTGGACTGGCTCATCAAGAAGGCAAAGACTTCCATTGACAGGCTTGCTGAGCTTCCTCCATGGCATCCACCTACTCATGAGGAAGAACAGCAGAATGATGCTGCAGGATCAAGTGGAATCATAGCCATTGCACAACAACAACAAGAACAACAACAACAAGAAGAACAACAATCAGAGTCTTGTGGTTACAACTTTCAGCTCCAAAGGCAATTGGGGGCTTTCATTTCAACCCATGCTGACACTGACCCCATCAATTTTCAAACCAACAACTCCTCAGAAGATCTTGGCCTATCCCTCCATTGCTTCCAAGACCACCCTGGCCTCATTCATTGGCAATCACAACAAGCAGGTGCAAATCAAACACCTCCTTCAAATGAACACCAAATCCAAACCCTTTTTGCTGGCTCAACCCCAGGTGGCTTTGAGAACCATTATCAAAGAAGTGTTACTTGGAACAATGAAGCAACTACCACAGATCATGTGAACAGGTTGGGGTTCATACTCAACTCACAGCCATTTATAGGCCAAGGTTCTGCTTCAGCTTATGCTCAAAGTGGGGAGACCCTTCAGTCCAATTTTTCATTTCCAATGACTTCTCCCTCTGAGCTTCACAGGCCCCAGCCATTGAACCAACCTTCCATCTTTGGCAGCAGGTTTGTGTCTGATGGATTAGCTGGTTTCTGCATTCCAGATAGAATTCAAGGTGTGGAAGAGAACCATGGAGTTGCTTCCAATAGGCCATCTTCTTCCCCTAGTTCTATCCACTGATCCCAAACTAAGCAATGCTTAAGTCTTCCTATCAGGTATTCCATTCATAATAGAGTAATGTTATATCTTACTTACAAATCTCCCTACTACTTTATATAAAGAAAGTATTAAACGAAAACGCGTTCGATACTTACTATACCAAGGAGTAGAAGGATTAGTAGGAGGATGCTGTAAGAAGATTTAAAATTGTTTATTAGCAATTTTGTTATAATATTAGCATAGTTGTCATATTCTGCTTTTTTTGGAACAAATAATAAAAACTAGGCAAAGCAATTTCCCATGCAAAGCTTCAAATCAAGTAACAAAGTTATTCATCCCCCTCCCCAGTTAGCTACTAAATTTCGCTCATGCATCTTATTTTATGCAGGAGTGTTCTCTACCAGATTTACAACCGAGTGAAGATTCTATGGGCACATTGTTATGATCTACGAAGATTTCCTTTCAATTTGGCTTTCCTTTTTTTGGTTTTTAAATTTAAAGTGAGTTCCCTTGATTCAACCCTTGCTATCTATATGTATAATTTTGTATTGATGAAAATTACCTTGAGCTGAATTTGGTCGTTCTAGTCCTCACTGTATTGTGAATGTTATTCCAGAATAACATATTTCATCTGAACTCTAGTGAAAATCAGAAGTTACATGTCCATTTTTGGCCAAACCCACATCCAAAAAAAAAAAAACAGAATCTCATGTGATTTGGACTTATTCTCTCCTATGATAGGAAGAGAATATGGCTTCCCTTTTCCTTGCCACTCAAGTACATACCTTTAAAGGAACATTTTGGAAGTCAAACATTTCCTTAAACCATTAGGCAGCGAACAGTGCATTTGTGTCAGCTTCAAGTTCACTCTACAGTACTGTCATTGAAAACTATAAATTCCATAATGTATGCAGATTGAGATTGGTTTTTGTTTGACATAAAAGTGCTGACCCCCCTCCCCCCTCTTGAATTTTGCATGTTAATAAGCTTTGAGGAATAGTTTCAGCCGTTTCATGAAATTCATCTCTTTTTTTCTTTTTTGGTCTTTATTTGTGCATCATTCATACACGTGGTTGTTGAAGCAACAGAAATAATGGTCATCATCCCTCATGATGAGTACCCCCTACACATAATTGTAGGCTTCCATAGCATTACAATCAAACTATGTGACATCTAATTTAGAAAAGTTAAACAATAATAAATTGAAGACTCGGCGTTTCAGGCTATTAGTAGCTACCTATGCATTGTTTATAGTGTGTTAATGTCACTCTTTACACAAAAGTCAGAGTTGGCATGTAGAGCATAGCAATATGAACGCTAATCCTACAATTCTAGAACTTTTATTGTGCTGACTTGCATTATATCAAAACTGTATAAAGGACCGTGAATTTGTTGCAATATATAGGATGCTAGAAATCTATGAAACTACTTAATGCTGGCTCATTTGTCTAACTTTCTTAGTATATATAGGCTAACGTAATTAGCAATGAAAATTCTTCATTCCCTTAAATCGCTTCCTAATATAAGTTAACCGTAGCTTATTCACAAAGGTGAAAGGGCATGTTGATGATTGCATATATAAGTCCAGAACTAATTCTACCAGATAGAAAACCAAAAGGTACACTAATATTTTTAAAATGTGGAGCTTCGTGTATTGACTTATCAAAATGATATTGAAGATATAATTTCTAACCAGTAGTTCCAGACCTATTACTATAGTTATATTAGCTTGTTTCTATGTGCAATCAGGTTATTTGGGGGTAAAACCAACTTAAAACTAAAGTTGAAAAAGTTAGTTAAAAGTTAATAAATTAGTTAAAAGTTGATAAATTAGTTAGTAACTTAAAGTTAGTAGCAAAAAGATAATAAGTTGGGTTATTGAATCATCAGTGTTTAATAAAATTATTTGTTGAACTAACTAATAAATATAAATGATAGAAATAGATATATTTATATGATATTTTTATATAAAATTAAAGATTATTTTATTAATAAAAATATATATTAGGTATTTATAAATTTAGTTTTTAATTAATTTTAAACACTTGTATATGTTTATTTATAGATCAATTATTATATTTTTTTTGTCATCAATTATTTGTTAGAATAACATAATATATCATGTTCATAAAACATAAAGCAAGAACATGATAAAGAATCTTGGGAAATCATGATTCTCACCAATATAAGAAGGATAAAGACATATCCGGAAGCGCTGATGATGGAGTAACAGCCATCTCTTTCTTTATCAACACCGGTAGGGCGATTTCTCTCTCTAAGCCTTATTTTCTATTCTGTGTTTTTCTGATGGAAGAATAACACTTGGTATTAAGGGGAGAGAGGACCAACCCTATTTATACATAATTGTCTTTAATCTGGTACGTCCATCATATACCATATCAACGCTTGAGATCAATGCATTTTGTAACCATTTTGTAGCGGTTAATTATTAATTGGGTCACATTAATAGTTGTAACTGTTCACATGAATAGTTGTAACTATTCACATCAACAGTTGTAACTAACAATATTTTTACTATGTGAGAATATATTTCTAACATTCTCCCTCTTGGCCCGATTAATCATAATATGCATGTTCAATACATCTTTTGCATTGACCATCATAAAATGATAAGTTGTCAAATGCGAGTTATGGCGGTAGTGCATTATTAATTCAACGCATTCCCTTCCATATACTACGTCATCAACAACTCATCATATATCATTCATAATATATAGGAAATATAATGGTCCACATAATGTCTTACAAAGACTTTCTTGTTAGATTTCATAATGTATATACAACCATAAGATAACAAGAAAACATAATGTATTGTCAGAAACACATAAGTGAGCTCAGAATGTCACACATCAATAATCCTTAATACAACCAAGGCCCATACTTTCAA
>PYAF01002460.1:360613-405347 GCA_007407185.1 Glycine tomentella
ATGAAAAAATTCTATCTTATGTAAAAAAAAAAAAGAAAGAAAGAAAAAAGAGGTCAGAATAATTAAATCCTACCCTATGAGTGGAAGAAGAGATAATAATAATAATAATAATAATAATAATAATAATAATAATAATAATAATAATAATATATAATAACAATAACAATAACAACAATATAATAATAATAATAATAATAATAATAATAATAATAATAATAAATCTTATCTTTTATAGAAAAGATTTAAAGAAATTCTAATAAATATTCAATGGCAAAAAAGAGAATAAATATAAAAAAGGTATAACTTAGAAGCTAGTGTGTAGCTACTTACTTTAACTAGTTTTTATTTTTTTTTTACTAGTTGAAAATTTTATTTGACTATTTGACAAACATGTTTCTTAATAGGTTTTAACATTTATTGAAACAAGTAATATTTTTTAAAAAAACTAACTTTTAAATTTTTATATTTTACTTTTTTCTTAAAATATTTATTGAATTTTCTTCTTACCCTTTTAAAACAAAACATGAATTTACTTTTTTTCACTCATTCCTCCTCCACATTTTTTATATCACACTTTTTATTTTACCCATTGTAATATTTATAGTATTTTATTTATTACTTTAATATTATATTTACGAAATTAACAATTATAAATGTTAAATGCTTAGATTAATTTTATTTTAATTTTATACTTTTTAATAAATTTATATTATATAATTTATTTGAACTATTACGCTACTTAACATAAACATAATAAAAGTACAATTTTTGTTTAAGTTTATTTTTTTATACTTTATTTTAAACTTGATTAAAAAAAATATTTTAATATATAACATAAGATCAATAGTAGAATGTATAATATGAAAAAAAAGTAAGAGTTGAAATTAAAAATGTAATGAAAATAACTTATCTATAAATAAAAAATTACAAAACAGTATTTTTATCATAAAATAAAATTAAAATTTATATAAAAATATCATATTAGTATTTTCATTTATGTGATTTTACATTTTTAACTACTTCAATAGATATTAGATAGCTTTTTTATGTCAAACAAAACTAGCTGAAAAATAGTAGAAAACTAAAAAATTAAGTTAAAAGCTGAAAAACTAACTGATAGTTGATAATTGAAAACTTTAAGATGATTTATTAAATCATAAGTGCTTAATGAAACTAATATTTTATGTTTTCCTTTTTCTCTCTACTCTACATTTATTTAACTCGTAATGAAAATTTCTTAACAAAATTGTACTAAGATAATTTAGTAGGATTATATTCTTGTAATTATGACATTATGATTAAATTATTTAAAATTATTTTTTAGGTCAAGTTACAAATCATTTATTTTGTTTCCTTTTTCTTTTTCAAAAATTTTGGTTGGTCAAGACACAACCAACCATAGTCCATAGGTTAGTTTAGGTTGATATTTTTAACAAAATGCTATTATTATATTCACTCTCCTATTCTGTATGTACATTTTCTTTCCTTTTTTTTAAAAAAAATCAAATTACTTAAATAATCTTTTATTTTCCAACCATATTCTCTCTTTCTCTCCCTCACACACTCTCTCTTACATTGCAACACCATATCTTCTATCCTACTCTCCTTTCTTTTACTCCCTTTACCCCCGTAAATCTGTTGCTCTGAACTTCCTTTATTCCTCTCTTGCTTAGTATCTTATTCTAGCATAATGGTTTTTTCATCTTCCAAACTCTAGTATAGTAAGTTAACTCTCTTAAGTCTTAACTACTTTTCTTCCTTGTTTTATTTTTGCCCACTCACGCAATATCATTAATGTCTCTCATTTTATATGCAGAAACATATTTCTAGATCTTAAATTTGTCCAAGTTACTGCAATAGAGCGCCTCTTGGAGTCATTCGGATTGAAGGACCGATATCAACTATATGTTTTCTTTACTTCATTTGGTTCACTATTGTACATTTTTTCTTTATAGATGGTTTGAAGTGATCATGGTGTTCTGATTGGATTTTTTTGAATGTTTTTTAACATTTCAAAAAGTATTTTTCAGCACACAAGTCAGTATTTCAAAAAACTACTTTCTGTAAAATGTAACACTATAATTCATATAATGCTTGATTAAGTTTTTTTAATTAGATTGCAAGATTAATTTATTTAATTTAAGTGTTTGTAATTAATTAATTATGAGATGATGGATTGTTATATGTATGTCTATGTTATGTATATATCATGTTGTATTTATGTTATTAGTTTTAGAGTGTTTGGACCTAAGTGGACGGACCTTAAGTCATGAGAAAGGGGGGTGTGAGTTTAGTGAAGTATATGGTGTAAAGAGAAGGAAATGAGAGATTCATAAACTCCTCACAAACCCCTTGTAAATCTAAACCAAAACACAAATCCTTTCATTTCACTCTCTTCTTCCTCTCCAAGACAACCCACCATTAGAGAGTGTGAGACCTTGAATCTCCTTGACTCAAAGGACCTTGTAGCGGTGCTCTTTTCGAGTATTGAGACGAGTTTAGTGGTAAGGAACTCTCCTTCTTCCCTTATCATCTTCTATTTTCATTTTTCCCTAGTGCACCGATGGGGGTTCCATGGGAATGACTTAGTTTTTGGGTTTAGATCTAACTTTGGGTGGGTTTTGGGTATGGATAATTCCCTTGTAGGGTGAAGTGTTGGTGGAGTTGAGGAAAGCTTCCTCCTTGGAACTAAAGTTTCGTCATTTCCTTTTTCCTCTTCATAAAGTCATCTTTTGGATTTTGAATAGGCTAGGGAAGCTTTACCCTTTTTCTATGCTTAGGTTTCTTTGGATTGGTTAAAATTTTGCTTGAGAATAAATTATGTTATTTAAAAATGGAAGCTTGACCATTTGAGGTTTTGAAGTTTTGAAATTGGGGTTTTTTATTATTTGATGAACATTGATGAAAAATTCTTATTCGTAAAGAGTTTTGATGTTATTTATGTATTGAAATTGATAGAAAAGAGTTTGGGTTTGTTTTTTAGATGATTTGGAAGCGATGAGAGGAAATTCTACAAAATTTTGAAATAATGCAGAATTCGCGTCCACTGATCAGTTTCACGTCCATTGATCAGTTTCACCTCCAGCGACTATTTTTGCGTCCAGTGACCAATTTTGAGTCTAGTGACTAGTTTTGAGTTTAATGATATGTTTTGACTCCAGTGACCAATTTTGATGTGAATGTGATTAATGTTTGGTTTCCTTAAGTAAATTAATTATTCTAAGATCTTAATAAATTTATGATGAATTTATGATTTTATAACCTCTTATGGTGTTGAGATTGGTGAATGAATATGTGATAATGTATGATTATTGTGGAATGATAATCTTGTTTTGAGAACCATTCATATGTATCAAAAGGAGTTAAATATATCTTTTGGAAAGATTTTTATTGTTGTTAGAAAATGGAATACTTGGAAGAATGAGTTTCATACCAAAACTCCATCTTACTAAAGCAACTTAGGGGTCTCGCCTAGTGGGTATCTTCCTGATTACCACCCGTACATTTTGATTTTGAATGGCATGTCAAAGTGTTGAGAACTACTTTCCATGGGGATTAGTGACCCTTTTACTACATATGGGATGGATTGTTGTTGATGTTGGAACTTGGATCCTTGAGACCAACCATGAGTAAGATGGTGGGTACAGAGGCGTCGTATCTTAAACATCAAGGAATCCAAGTTTAATTGTTATTGTTGTGAGTAGGCACATAAGTTGAGGGTGCTTGGTGGGCCCTCAACCTAGTGTTGGAGGTTGGTGGTGGTGGTTAATGGGAATGGGCTTATAGAATGAATGGGTGGACAAACTCTTTAATAGGTTAAGGTCTTTTCAAGACTTGTCGAGGTAAGGCACTATTCATGTTCATCTATTTTCGATAAAATTACACTTCCTCCACAGGATTAATGCTTAGGTTAATTGCTCATGTAGTGTAAGTGTCTATGGAGTCGAGTCTATCTTTGATGTCAATGATTGATGGACTAATGATGATGATGATGATGGTATATGATGATTGAATCTTGATGGGATGGTTGATGGTGATGATTATTATAAGATGCTTTGTTATATGAATTTCTAAGACTTATGTTTTATGTATAATTTCTAGTTGTTTATGTTATATGTGTGATGATAGTGGATTATGCTTTAATTGTTAAATTTTATCTTGTTTTAGTATGTTTGTTTTTTGTAAGTTTATCATTGCGTTGTTGCACGTGTGTTTTGTGCCTATGACAATCCCACATCAAACATATGTAAGGAGCATATGGATAAGAGGTGGTCCCCGTTATCTATGGAGGCTTCATGGGTATGCATATCTAGACATGAAGACATGTTATCTATTTTTTTTTTCCTCTTTAAAGTTATGTATATTATTGACCAACCTAGAGTTTATGTAGTTTATCTTTATAGTGTGATTTATGTTTATATGAATGTCCTGAGCAAATTTGAGTTAGTATGATATTTTTTGTGTGTTAGAGTTATGTGTTTTAGCCTTTGTCCTTTGACATGCGAAAAGCTGACAAATACTTTCATAAATTAATAAATTAAAGAATTTTAGATGGATTAAAATATAGTCTTTTGCTTGAGTTAGTTACTTGTTCCATGTAACAGCGGCAGGTCATTACATAAACTTGTGTGCTAGAAAGTATTTTCCAAAATGTTAAAAACATGGCATTGTTCCAAAAAGTACATTATAGAATAATGATTATGTATTATTGGTATAAAGGGTATATATGATAATAAGAACGGGAAGACGAAAAATTAATGGAGTGTACTTAGGAATAAATGGAGTTGATATAGCAAAAGCCTTAACCAAATCCCAAAACAAGTCCAACTTAATCAAATCTATTTTTTGTTGGGTTAAAAACATATTGGATTGAATTATCTTGATCTATCTGACAACTCTACTTACTGTGAACAAAAATACAAAAGCTTTTTTTTTTTTACTATTCTCTTTGTTCCAAAATAATGGTTTTTTTAGTTTTTAGTTTTTGTTCCAATATAATAATCCTTTTAACTTTTTAAACTATTTTTTTCAACAATACCTAGACATAATTAAAAAGATCAATTAATACTTGCATTTAAAAGAAACATTTGTCATAAAAATAAGTTGGGAATAGTAGAATGTATTGTTATTGGTGGTTAGAGAGAGAATTTATGACAAAAGTAGCTGAAAAATTAAGGGTATTTTAGCCTAACTTGATATCAATTGAATACTTCTTAATCAGGTGTGTCATAATCTTAAAAGACCATTATTTTGAAATATAGGGAGTATCATAAAAGTTTTCTTTTGAAGAGTTTGGTTAAGTGGAAATAAGTAGATAAATAATGAAAGAGAATAGAAAGGCAATGAAAGGTACAAACTTCATCCATTTGGTTGCACCAAAATAACCTTGCAATTTTTTGAAAAAAGGCATGGAACCAATGGTCATAAACGTCCACCTTTTGTTAAGAAGAAATGCAAGGAAAATATCTTTTTTACTTCACTGTATCACATCTTCAATTTTGGTGTCGTCTTTCTAGAAGAAAAAGAATTGTGGCATTGCTTACGGGTAAAAGGCTGAAAGGATCGTCTTTGAAACACATGGCATTGTCGCAGTGGATGACATAGTTGTCAATTTTCGACAGACAAAGGACTCACCATCACAGTTGATCAGGCAATTCCTCTTCAAGCAACAAGCAACTTGACATGGATTTGTAAATGGAGGAGCTCCAACACAAGCAAATAATGATAAATTAAAGTTGGTTGAGGAACCAGTAGAGACGTCTCACCATATTCAACACATGTGTGCTTGTACTTGTCATTGCCATTGATTGAGCAGTTTTTAGTTTAGTATTTTCTATTTTTCTTAGTTTATTTGACCTCTCTTGGACTCATTTTCTCACCTTAACTCAGTTTTGGTCTTAGGCAAATAATTGGGCCTAATTGATAATTGTTGCTTATTTTCGGATTTTGTGCTTACATGACCTATCTTACTTGTGCAGGACCTATAGGATTCTGCAGGACTCCAAATGGAGTATATGAGTAGTCCCTATAAAGCTAAAGAAAAAGATATACAATTTTGTCAAAGATAAGCTTGGACCAATTCTTTTGTATTGAGGGTCATTTTAGGCTTGAAAGTCAGAACCTCTGCACTTGGTCTTTGGACTGCGAGATTGGGCTTTGATTTGTGTAATTAGCTTAATTAGATAGATTAGATGGGCCTAACAAGAGCCCATCTCTTTCCTTCTTTTTTGTCACTATATGTTAGTGTAGTTAGTTACTTCATTTTGTACAAACAAATTTGAGAAATTTCTTGTGCAAGTTTTAGGATTAAATTCTTCTTTCTCTTTTTCTCTCAATTGTTCTTCATTTTTATTCTTCCTTTCATCTCTGTTCTTCTCTTTTATTGCACAAATTTCGTTGCTCTTCCATTGGTGGTGATCATGAAAGGCTAAACAATCAATCAATCCAAGGATTCAGTCCAAGCAATGAAGAATTTGAGTTCTGATTAGTATTTCAATCTCTATGTGAATGTTCATCTTCTTCTTCAATCCTATTTTCGATTTTCATGATTATGAATGTGCTTAGGATTGAAAACGAATTAGGTTATGGATTCATTTCCTAATTTCAAAATTTAATCACAGATTATTTGAAAGATTTCAATTTGATTTGTGATTTCAATTGATTTAGGAATTAATTCGATTGAACTGCTTCTAATGATATTGGATGAACATTCATAATCTAATCATTATCTGAAAAGCTATGATAATTCAAATTGGTTGGTTTGGTGAATTGGATTGATGTTCTTGAATCTGTTTCACAACATTTTTTATCAATCTTGTCAGTTTCTGCATTTTTTGCAATCTCTGTTTTTGTTTTTTTGTAATTTTTCACTTAATATCTGTAAACCATTTGTTGAAAGTCCCCATGCTTTTTATTAGTGAATTAAAGTTGGAACCAAATTTAATCTTATCTCTGAGTCAATCTAGGTTATTCCTATATTGCAGAATTTTCCTAGTTTTATTTTTTTTGTAACGATTCGACAATCGTTACTAACTATATACATCTTGAGTTGCTATGTCATATATTTCCTTCCTCATTTCCACTTTCAACATAGAAAGTTGTTTATCATGATTACTAGCTCAACCTTGGTTAGCCTTCCAAATCCAAAATGTGTCTGATAAACAATGAAATTGGATGAGCCAAGGAATGCTTTTGTTTTGAAATTATGAGAAAATAATATATTTAAAAAAATATTTTTATACTAGGGGGAAATGGTATTTTCATAAATGTACTATTTTTTAGCTTTTTTTACCTACTAAAATAATTTAATTAAACTATTTCATAAATTTATTAATTTATTTACTTTCTTTATTTTGTTTCTACTTTATTATCTTCCTTTCTTTTCTCACATGTTCCCTTCCATGCAATTCTTTCTTTTTCTTTACTTACAACCAAACACATGAGAGTTTTACTTTGCTCATAGTTTAAAGATATCCAATGAAATGTTTCTAAAATATTCTTTAGCTTAACTTCAGTAATTAGGATTCAGATGGGCCTTTTAGAATGAAATTCTTCATATGGTAAGTAATTTTACTATTCCAACAAACAACTCTGAAAAACAAAAAAGAAAAAACTATAATTATGTTCTAATAGAGTGTTGGACCAACCCACTACCTCGAGGCCCAGTTGTCTAACTTCTAAGCCTTATTGGATCAAAGACTACAATTAGTATAGCTAGTGTTATTTGCATTTCCCTTAAGTGGACCAAGTTTATATTTGTTGATGACCCATATCTATATTGAACCATTTAAGTCTTTGTCTGAGAATGTTATGACCAAGAAGAATATCATAATAATTTTCTCATATGCATCTTTTATCTTCTCTTTTTCGTTAAAACCCTAGTTCCTTAATTGCTACCATTATCATTGGTGCTTTCATCTCCTAAGCCCTATGACTCCTACAAAAACCTCTGCTAAGGATGTAGACGAGACTCTTTCTTCTCTTACGCAACAGTAGAACTCGTTCCAGACCCAACTGGAAAATCAACAGCAAATCCAAAATTGTCGATTCAACCACCTCCAACAATCCGTGGATTCTCTCCAGGAGGTTCTCTGTCAGTTGCTCCTTGGACTCAAATATCAGCTTACAACCCTTGCCTTTTCACACCAGGTGCACTCATTATCTACAAAAGTTGTGGTTACTTCTACAACTCCCAATCCTAACCTTAACCCTAGTCCCACACCAGCTTATGTTTCTACTCCTATGGGCACCCCAATCCATTCAACATGTCAAATCGACCCCCTCCACACACACCACCTAGATTTGTCTCCCAACCCATGAACGCAACACCTTATTTCACACCCTTTCCTACCCTTTCATCTTTATTTCCACCTTTAACCAAACTACTTCTCCCTCCCTATATTACCTTAAAATCTAGCTACTTCTTTTTGATAGGACAGACTCTCTTGATTGGTTATTTCAAGCTTATCAATATTTTCCCTACTATCTGATTCCCTTTGAACAGTGTTTATCACTAGCAGCTTTTTGTATGAAGGGTGATGTGTTAAGTTAGTTTACATGGATGTCACAAAACTACCAACTCGATGACTGGGTTTCTTTTACTCATGCTTTGGAACCAAGGTTTGGCCCTTTCACTTATGATAATCATCAAGCTGAGTTGTTTAAATTACGTCAAACAGGGATTATTACTAAATATCAAACTTCTTTCAAAAAATCCATGCAATCATGTGAACGGCTTAACAATTGATATGCTTTTAAATTGCTTTATATTTGGTTTACTGCCTAACATTCGTACTAGATTTTACCCAAAAAAAAAGTTATTAGAGAGTCAGCTCGCTTTATCACTAGTAAAATTGTAAGTTTAAGAGTTAACTCGAGAGTTTGATAATCATGACTAAAATACCAAAACTCCAAACTTGAAATTAGTACATGATTAATTAAGTAGAAACACCTCTGCATGGTAACACCTTAATTTCTAGTCCAAAGATATTGTTTGAAAAACTCTTCTTAATTAATTTATTTTCAAAATACGTGTCACAAATTTAAATTTCTACTTCTAATTTGGTAAAATATTTTCTTAAAAATGCATTATTCAAAAAGCTATAAATCCATACATCAAATTAAATAAGTATAGATATAAAATCCATGTAGTCTCCATGCATAAATGATGTAACATAAATAGTGTCACAAAAGAATAAATATGAAAACAGCCCATAAGTGTTCAAAAGTAAGTGAAATAAGTTATACATAATTGCTACAACAAAATATTTACACTCAGAGAAACCATCCCTCAAAATACATCAAAATAAGCAAAAGAAACCTAATACAACAACAGACCACTACCAAACTCAAAGTACTGAACTATATTTAAGACATGTTTTTGATTAGGGTGACCTTCATACTTCTCCTAGATGAAGGCTCTAACTGCCACAATAGTTCTTTGTACTCGTCAATCTCCTTAGGCGCCCATATCAAAATGGCTTCCTTTATCCTTGATAACTTCAGCTATGCCCATTAGATCCATGCAGTAGCTAAGAACGTTGCCCTATTTTTCATACCCCATTGGAGTCAACCTAAACACCAAGTCGTGATGAGGCTCCTCAAGTCCAAAGTATAGATGAACGTCTTCATGGTAGCAAAGCTCTAAGGAGATATGAATCCCCGCGGACTGTAGCACGTTATAGTATAGTACATAGTAGCAGGCGTCACATCCAGATGTTCTATTGTCATCATGTGTACTTGTGTGCGGCATGTATAAAATGTAGTATGTCTTATCTCATATGGCCATACCTATTCCCTCTATGAACTACACCAGGCTCGCAGGGGCATCTGAAAATTCAATGAACACACTTCAAATAACCAAGAGGGGGTGAATTGGTTAAAATAGTCTTTTAAAAACTTTTCTTTAAAACAATTTACGAAATTAAAACTTTGATTGTATCACTCAATCTCCCTTTATCAAAATCAAAATTTTCTTTCAATCTAGATTCACCTTAGAATGCATGTAATGTCTGAAATGTTTCTTGTTGATTATATATTGATTTCCAAACACAAGCAATGAAAGAAACACAAATAAAGAACACAAGACACAACAATTTTATGGTTCACCTCACAAACTTGGAGGCTACGTCCAGTGTCTTCCAACCTACAATAGGTTAGAGTTTTCACTAAATCAAATTATTCTTTTACAAGCAATACAAGTGATTATCTTTATCAACCCTAGATAAAGATACTGAATTCTAAAACACTATTAGAATACAAATCACAAAGATCCTGAGAACCCTACTCAGATCTTTACTCCTTGAGAACCCTACTCAAGAAAGCTTGAAAGAACCAAAATGATTTACACCACAGAATTCTAAAACAGAAATTCTAAAAGAAAGAGTTCAAGAAATACACAACCTGAGATCCTTAACAGATGATTGTATGAATGTATGAAGTTACCAATCAATCAGATTGTATGAATGTCAATATACAGACTAATCTTTCTTGAAATCTCTTTTTCTCACAAACACATCATTTCCAAAGTCAATAACTCTTTGATCTTCTCATAAGATGTGTCTCTCTAAGTAAAATCAGTTTCTTGATCTTTTGAATGCACTTAGAACTTTTGGTAAGACTCAATCTCAAAGTATATTTCGTTCTCAAAATGTTCTGATGTAACTAAGTGCAGACCCATAAAGCCTTTAAATATAAAATTGGTTTAACAGACATTAATCGATTAATCCGTTAAGGTAATTGATTATTTTAACATATGTAATCGATTAATTCAATCAAATAATAAATTAATATGTTCTTGAGCTTTTCTAGAAAACTTTCATGAACAACTTAATCGATTAATACGTGATGTAATCGATTAACACAGACAACTGATTTAAGAAAACAAGTTGTAGTAATCGATTATATGATAACGATAATCGATTAAATCAGATAAGCTCATATAAAAACAAGCCTTTGTAATCAATTACGCCTTACTTCTAATCGATTAAAGCAGACACTCATTATATGTAAAATGCACTTAGTAATCAATTACAATTTTCCTGTAATTGATTAAAGCAGTTAGACATATTTTGAAATAACACTTGATAATCGATTACAGAAGAGTGGTAATCGATTAAAGTGTTCATCGTGGCTTTTCCATAAATTAACACGCATATGTAATCGATTACATAAGACTGTTAGTCGATTAACACAATGCAAAATCTGATTTTTCCAAAATCATAAGCCATGTGATTTTCTTTGCAAATGTAGGCATTTAATCCTATATACTACATATGAATTCATGTAAATGAATTATGTAGATGCAATGCAAGGATCACTAGGCAATGTACTTGAACCACTTAGACAAATTACAAATGCCATAAAAAATAAATGGGCATATAAAAAGCTAAAACTTCAAGCCAAATACTTTAGTCTTGCTTTGATAAACTTGTAGCTCCTACTTCCAACTCCCCCTGTATCTAACAGCGTCGAAGTTCTTGACGTCATCGATACCTGAAATTTGTTAATGGTAGGGGTAAGTCCTTCGCTCCTCAGAATGCCACAAACAAGCAAACAAGGTAATACAACTACTTAACCACTACGTGTGGTTTTTCCAGCCAAACAATACTCAAGAGATCTTGAGTGCATAACTAGCACATACAGATCTTGATTGTCTTATAAATTACGGGGATGACAGTTGGGAGTGATAGCCACATACAGATACAACGTTCACTGATCCCAAGCTCCCAACTCAAAAAGCATAGTCTCAGAGCCTGTCAGGTGTAGCAAAGTGAGGCCTGTGAGTTTCATGTGCCAAATAAGTGCACCAAATTTTGGGTAGTCACCACTTGCAAATTCCCCTAGGTTCCTCGAACCTCTTCGCCCACTATATCCCAATGTATCTTTGTCCATCATCCACTTTCTAAATGCAATGTCACCTTCTCACAGATGGAATAGAATCATCAGTTCCTTACTCTCCATTTAGTCCTCTTGACTCTTGTCACTGCATCACGTGCGCTGCCCTCATGCCATGTACATCAACAATCTCATACATCCAAAAAAAACAAGAAAGATAGAGGGAAAGAAAGACGAGACTCAGGCCTACGTACTACTCTCATGGAATCAATATTGGCCCCTCAAACGGTAGAAACCACTTGTCACACAAATATATCGAACAACATAACGACTATAATTACAACATTTAACAACCATAACAAATAATTTGTCGAGGGTCGGACACCCCCAGACCTAGACCACAGTGCGTACAGATAGAATAACAATATACATATATAGAAGAATATAAATTCGTACACCACAGATATAACTTGCCAAAAAGTTAACACTCTGCTGATCTTTATCATTCAACAATTACAACAATTATTTATATGCTTCTCAGTAGCTCTATTAGTAGAGAACTTCCATAATTAAAGACATAAAACAATAATTAGGTTTTACAATCTATCTCAACAATAATCTAGCAAGTTATCCTACAATTCCAAAATAAATAATCATGAGGTCACTTCACCCAGAGGTACAAATTACAAAATTTTCATGTTACTAGTTATTCTTCAAATTTCAACAATTGTTTGTCTAAGACTATTAGTCTATAGATATGTCTGAAACTATTTTTTAACATTCCTTAGTATTTCCTTAAGGTTTTTCTACGTTCTAAAATCATTTTTAAACGTAAAATTACTAAGATAAGTCATCTAGTGTATGAAATTAAACAGCTACCCGATTTTGCAAAGTTTTGCTCCTAAACTTATTTTCAATTTTCAAAGTGTTTCGAGAATCGATTTTTCATAAATTTTACATGTTATCCTATATGTTCTCAACTAATAAACTCATTTTTGAAGTCAAATCTTTAAGAAAAATAGTCCATACAGACATAACAACCAATTTATTTTTGTAACAGTTTAGTCCTAAAAAAATTCCTTAAACTTGTTTTATTCATAACTATTACTGGAAAACTATGATTTAGGTTAAATTTAAGGCTAACCCTAGGTTTTGACACCCAGGGAACTCATTTTTAACCTTAAAATTTCAAGAGAAACAACATATCATACAGTTCCAACCAAGGCAGTAGCTACGAATTTTGAACATCAAAACAACATTCAATGAAGCTTAGCTTCCAAAGACAACAAGATTAGGGTTCAAGAATTCAAGAGACCCACTTTACCTTGATGAAGCTACACGAAATTGCTTAGATGAACAAGGAGCTCAAATCCTTGATGTCTCAAAATTCAAATAATGAAAATGAAATTTTGGAACCATGAATGAGAAGCTTGCACGAATTTGGTAAGAAAAACAAGAAGAGAAAAAAGATTAAGAAAGGCTTACCAAAGCTTTGATAGAAGAAACCTTAAGAGCTCTTGTATGAAGATTGGAAAATGAAGAAGAATGGCTTCCTCTCCCTCTTGGTGAACCCATGCAAATGAGGAAGAAAATGGTTCCAAATTGGCTTTTTAAAGAATCATGAAGATGAGGTTTAAAGCTTTGTCCAAAGGAAACTTGGTTAGGCTTATGTTGACAAGCTTAATTGACAACATGAATAACTAATGACCAGCTCATGGTTAACGTACCAAGGTATGGCATTTGGGGTTATTGTTGCTTTTGAAATTTTAACCAAAAATGGTTAAAATAGGTCTAAACCAAAAATTAAATTTTATTTTTGCTAAAACTGGTAAATCTTATCCTAATTCCCTAGATAAATGTGTTAACATTCCTTGGATTATGTGTAATCAGAGTGTATCTTACATAGTTCATTCTTACATAGCTAAATAACATTGTCACTAAATGTAAAGTGTAAGTCTTTCACAAATAAAATTTTAACTTAGACAATTTCTATATTTCTGTCAAGCTATGTCAACAAAACACACCCCAATTTATTTATCTATATATAAAAAGAAATTTAAAACTTAAAATTATACAATTAATAAATTAAATTCATATATTCACATAGTAAATTTACTATGTGAACTTATATTATCTAGTCTTTCATAATGTAACTTTAGACAATGTAAAAAATAAATTAAGATGAAATTTCAGTGTTACATGCACCGATTAATTTACACACTCAACGTTTAATATATATTGTTATTGTAATTCATATACAGACAGATTTTTTTCTATACAAAATATACATATAGAATTGGTTACCCAAGAATTTATGAAAAAATTAACAATAGAACAAAGTTTAAATGACATATTATAAAGCATTACCACTATAAGCACAGGCATCATAAAATTATTCCGGTTTAATTAGATGTCTCATGCTCAAATAAAATATAATTTAACATGAACGTGGTATAAACAAAAAATATGTATATATTATAAAGCTTTAATTTAATTAAAAATAATACAAAGACGATGAAGTTTCGCCTTTGAACCGACCAGCTAGGATTAGGAAAATCAAAAGGGAACATGTTTTTGCTTCACCCTGGAAAGCATAAGAAACCAACCAACACAAGAAACAGACATCCATAACTCCCCTCGGTTCTTTTCTTCCATCACAGAAATACTCTCTCTCTCTTTTTCTTTTCTCTCTGACACTCAAAACAGACTCATGGGTGTCTTCGACAACGATCACGACCATGACGAACCATTTGTTCGATACCACAGCAACATGAACAGAACAATATTGTACGTGTTCATGGTTTCCTTCATAACAGTCTTGTTTCTCGTCTTCGCACTCTACCTCTACGCCCGGTGCGTCCTAAGGGGCCGGTCCCGAAACCGCGCCGCCATTCGACGTCTCACCATCGCTGCGCTTCACGTCTCCGACCTCGAAGCCGCCGCCGCCGCACACCGACACGCCGAACCACCCAACTCGGGCCTCGACCCTGCCATCATAGCATCGCTTCCAACCTTCGCCGTCAGAACGAAGGTTCTAGAAAATGGTGGTGATGGTGGCGGAGGAGGGGCCACCGTGGTGGAGTGTGCTGTGTGCTTGAGTGCTCTAGAAGGTGAAGAAAAGGCCAAGTTGCTTCCCAACTGCAACCACTTTTTTCACGTGGATTGCATTGATAAGTGGCTGGGTTCCCACTCCACGTGTCCTATTTGTCGAGCCGAGGTGAAGCCTCGACTTCAACCACAGGACCGTGAGGGTCCTATGGCTCTTTCTCTTGAGAGTGCACTTGCACTGATTAGTAGTGTGAAGGATGATGGTAACAATAATGATAATGATGAGTCATCGAAAATTAATGATTCTAATTCACGGTTGAGCTCGTTTAGGAGGATTCTCAGTAGGGAAAGATCTTCAAGAAGAGTCCAACTGTCTTGCCACAATGATGAGGATGGTGGTGTTGATCAAGATTTGGAGAGACAGTGAGTTTTTTTTTTTTTTTTTTTTTTTTTAATTTGCTGTTGTTAGTTTTTTCAGTGATGAACATAGAAGGGAGGTATAGTTGCTGCTATGGTTTGGAGAGATGTTTCATGTTTGTCCAATAAAAATTGGAATTTCATCTCAGGTAATATACAAAAATGTATATTAAAAATCTGTTTATGTTACTAAGGTAAATCTTTTATTTTAATTGAATAACATCGCCAAAATACTTAGAGAATTATGTCTAATTAAGTTTTTGTCTTTTGAATTTTTTTTTTGGAGCTTTAGTGTCGAATTGTTAATTTGAAAAATACATGTGAGCTTGGCTAATACTACATTAACTGGTCAAATATTATTGTTTTTTTAACGAAGTTACAAACTTACAATTGTTTCTTTTGATTTTTTGGTTCCGGGGTGGTTGATTCTTTAAGAGAATGATATATAGAATGAGAAAAAAGTATATATTATTCGATCATAATTCATTATATATTATGTATAATAAATTTATTAATTTTTAAAATAATTTATGATTAAAAGATAATATATCAGTGTAAACATATTAAACTTATAAAATTTAGACAAAGTATTCTCTTCCAAGTAGAATTGGAGTTGTACTTTGTTACTATGCATAACAAAAGTCTGTATTAAAAGATTTTATGAATTACCAAGATGAATCTTTAATTCTTATGGATAACAATAAAAACAACAATAATGTATCTAAGTTTTCACAAAATAAAATGTTGCAGTTTATATTTGTTTGGATAAGGTTTGCAATGACACTACATATGTCTGAACATATTGTCCCAAGAACAAATTGTCTTAACATATGAATTCTTGTGCTTATAATTCCGATAGTTAATTTTCCTATTCATCAATTAGTTTAGAAAAATGAAGATAACTCCGCATTAGGCCAGGTCCAAAGCCTCGAATTAGAGGACACGAACAAAGCTCTAGTGACACTCATTTTTCCACGCAATTTGCTTCAACCAAACCCCGCGCATCTTTCTTTCTAATGTGTATTACATAATGAACCTGACTTTGTTTGCTCAGATGTTGAAATAAATCTTGATAGTAAAACGACTTGGATTGCATCTCACGTCCACATTGAATCATGTGCTTTGAATGTTTTGGCATAAAATTGATTTCTCCGATCAACTTAAGACGTCCACACTTATGTATAAAATAAATGTCTAAACCCAACAAGTCTTCATAGACGACTATTCTGGTAGATTTTTCTCAAAGGAAACGATAGAGTCGTATTATTCGGGATTGAACTTCTTAACGAATATTATGTTATGCCCCACACGGTCAAACAAAACTAGCCTCATTACGTATATCTGAAGAATTCATTTGTTGAAGTCAAGGGACCACCACATCATGTATGGCAATAATTTTCAAAAGAATTATATTACTCGTACAACATTATTTGTTAGTTTCCTCCATTTTATTCAAATTTTTTTATATGCAAAAATATTTTTTTCTTACCAAATGGTTTCCAAAAGCGCTACTTTAATTTGAAAGAGGTTTTATGACTTCTATTTTAAAGAGAAAACACACATACACATACACAATTACTATAAACTTTATCATTTTTAAAATAGGCATACTGAGTTTTTATTTTATCTCAACTAATCTTTAAAATTTCTAGTATTTTTATTATAATAGATTTGTTTAGGAGGGGATGCCAGGGAAATAGAAGAAAGCAAAATTTCTCCTCCCCTAATTTTGGTTTTCCGTCAATATTGAGACAATTTTGGAGAGAAGAAAAAATAAATCTCAAAATAATAAAATATGCAATTAAAATAGTTATTTCACCCTCCCTCTCTTTCTCTAACCAAATAAAATATATAATTAAAATCTCTTTCCTCCTTTCATTTTCCCTTTCCTACCCCTTCTCTTCGTTGAACCAAATAGAGCATTAAGAAATTGCAATCAAGTTTTTTTTATCATTTATTTATATATAATAGGAATTAGCAAGTATGATTTTTGGTATCTTTGATTTGAGAATTTTATTTTTCTTTTCTATGTTTGAATAGATACACTTATCCTCGCTTAACAAAACAGGTGAATTTAGTCCCTTAACAACAGTAACATCAAATAAAAGGGGACTAAATCCACTACTCCTTGCAAAACATGTGGATTTATCCTCACTAATCATTTTCTCCTAAACATGCCCCGGGGCATCAGTTTGTATTTGCCTTAACTTAAAAGCAGAGGAGGAGGCATGTGTAATGAATTAATAAAACATGGATGGGTAGTGCATTGCCTTCAAAAGAATAATGGTTCCCATGGATTGATTCATTGTAGTGGCTGTCAGAGTTAAAATATATGTGGGATAAGGCATGTTAGTAACCATTAGCAAGGGCATGTGAAGCCTCAGAATCACGAAGAGAGGCAAACAATGCAGAATCATTCATTAGTACTTCAAAATCCTTGTAAATTTACTTATGTAAAGGAGACCAAAGAAAATTGATAGTGGTGCTGCTCACAGTCACTACTACTTGAAACTTTGGTTAATGTATTATGTTTTATAACATAACTAACAAATCATATCATGTTAGTAATTCCCAATCTCAATTTCCCCCTTTTATTTATTTATCAACACTTTAAATACCGTAATTTGAACAACCATGGTTCATAAAATCTTGAAGCATTGATCAAAATTCAAATGTGGCATAAAAGTCCTTCAGAACAGATCATTCACCATTTCAGATCTAGGTTGCCAGCAACACAAAATTTGATATATTCCTACACTGTCTAACCTGCGCAACGTGAACAAGGAAACCTTATCTCTTGCAATGCAATTCCCTCATTAAATTAAGGGCTATTTTTCAGTTTCACTTCCTATCTTTTTCAGTTTCACTTTCTATCATCCAAAAACAGAAACCATAAACATCAAATGCCCAATAAGACTAAAAGGCCAAAACCACCACCACCCCCAAGAAACTCTCGTGCACCCACTGAAATCTTCACTGGGTCCCAATCCAACAGATGAAGTGGGTGTTGATCCAGAAAAACTCCCGTTGTTCCCCGTCTTGCTGCATCAACAAAAACATGTCTCAACTCAAGATCCTACACTCCATTAAAGTGAAAAACCCACTTTAAAAATAAAGTAACAGTGTCAAATTTCACTGATTGAAAGGAAATTTAGCAGTGGTCAACACTTCACGCACGTGTATAACAAGTCATGAATGTGTTGCAATATCAATGAGATTCTCAGCATTCAGGAACTTCCTATATTCACACATTCATCTAATGAGATCCATTAGATGAAGATCGCCCGACTTATATTTTATATCTAGATAAATCCAACTTAAAAATCCTTTTTATAAGAAACGAGTTTTAGTTTAAAAAAAAGGGCCCGAGGCAGTATATTCAAAATGTGACCTATACGATCTTCATCCAACTATTCCGATTTATGAATTAAATGCACAAATTACATCACCAATATCAACTATTGATTTTCTCATCAACAACTGAGATTACTTACTTTTTCGCCAAATTTCTCAAATTCAAACCTTCATAATCAACAAAAATTCATAATTAACAAATTCCAAAAAAAAGAGAGTAAAATCCAAGCTCAATTTACCCGGAGGCGAACTTGCAATTATCATGACCTGAAAACAAATGCCCAAAAACAAAAAAGAATGAGGCATTAGCTTCATGAAACAAATCAAAATATTAAGACACGATTTTTAATTTTTTTTATTGATCCACATTGAGAAAGTGGGGTTTGAGTGTTTGACTGACTAGGGCTCAAGGAAGTAACGGCAGCGTTGTTGTTGAAGTTGCAGCTATCGTCGGTCATGCCATGTTTCAGAAAATAGTCGTTGAAGGCAAACGACGCCATATTCTGCACGCTGGTGGGGTCGTAGCAGGGCCCACCGCGCTGGATTGGGCCGCATTCGGCGCCTCCAGCCCCGCAAGCCCAGTCCAGCGCGGCCTGCAGCGCCGCATCCTCCGCGTTGTTCTTCGCCACGCACCACAGCTCCTGCGGCGGAGCGCCGCCGGCGCAGAGCACTCTGCCCAGAAGGAGAAGGAGCGAAAGAACGAGGCTTTTTGGGGTGGTCATTGTGGAAGAGTGGTCGGTGAGTGAAGGAAGGGAAGAAAGAGAAATGGGTGACGTTGGGTTGGGATTTGTGGTGTGGGATTTAAATGTGTTTGTGAAGATGAAGATGGTTGAGTTATTCGGGGTGGTGGAAATGTGACCGTTACTGGTGTTTAAGGAGCAAAATTGAAGAGACAGAGAGAGAATGTGTGTTGGAAGTAGACTAGAAGAGAGTGAATGGAAATGAAAGCGAGTGTTTTCGTAATCGTAACAGTGACTGGTACATCTGAAACTTTGTCTGCTTGCATTCTTTTTTTGTGCTAATTTTCTTGGATTTTTTTTAAAAAAAAATCAGTAACACATTCGTTCACATGTTTTTTTTTAATGATTTTATTTATGAAAAAAGAGGCTAAATTATATGTATGGAAATGATCTTTTATATCTTTCAGTTTTGTTTAGTCTGCTATTTTATCTTTCAAAAACTCTAATTATTTTTAAATTGAGTTAAAATGATTATTTAAAAAAATCTTAATATCTAATTTAATTACTTAGTTTATTAAAAACATTTAATTAAGTTACTTAATTTTTTTAATATACAGTTGAATTTTTTTATTTTTTAATTCAATTAGTCGTTTTTGTCACACTCCTTAAATATATTGATAAAGTTATAATATGAGACACTTAGGAGTATTTTTTTATTGTTTTTAATGATGTGTCCATATAGTGGTGGCTTTACATTTATTATTATCTAGAGGGAGAAAAGATGAAATTCCCAACTAACAAAATTTTTGAACAGTCAACACGAATTGAATCTTGAAGCAAAATCTCTCGAATTCCTTATATCCTAACAATGAAAATACTTAAGAAGAAGTGTTTCAAGGAACCAAATCATGGAAAAAGATGATGTTGTTCAAGAATCGAATCACGTAATTCCCCAATCCACAGTGTCTAAGTTGTAGGAGCAACGTTTCAAGGTGGAAACCCTATTGCGGCGGCGTCTTGAGTTCAATTTAGCTCCCACATAGATCTAATGCTCAATCGTTCTAGCCCACAACCATCACATCACGCCTAAAACCCATCTCAGATATGATAGTGAGGATGAGTTTAAAGACAAACCCACTTTGTGCTTCTTGTTAGACATTAGACTATCCATCATTGGACGACTAGAAATCTCTTACAGTTTTAATGAAAACAAAGATAAAAATTTATGCTAACCTCTTTGTTGCATGTAAGTCAACTAGTTTGATGACTGAAAACAACACCAGAAGAGACCTATCCTCAAATGGATAACTCATCTACTGGAAGCATGAAGAACTTGTCCAATGCATCAAAACAGCAAGAGAAATAAGCATTTATTTGAATTATTTATTTATTCCATTTTATATGATTTTGTTTTAAACGAACATATATGTGAAATTATTCTTTATTTCCTTTTATATGATTAACGGTCATATTGAGTTATGAATGACAGAAATGGAAAGTTCTGATTCTATTAGATAAAAAAGCAAAGTTTCTGCTTAATTCAAAAAATAAGGATCAATCGACACAAAGGTCATAATATTCAATTTCCAAGATACTCTCCAGAATTACAATCGTTTCTTTACCTATAAGTACAACATCAAAGATTGAAGTGTTTTGGCAAACGTGAAAATATAATGAACACTTATGCAAATAACCAAGAGAGCGGTGAATTGGTTTTTTCTCAGAGTTTTTAAAATTTCCTTTAAAAAATGTTACAGCGGAAGACTTTCAAGAAGGATCGTATCTTTACAAACAATTAAGAAAACAATTTTCTTCACCTTCACCTTAACCAATACCTTTACCTTTATCAATCAAACCACTCTTATGTTGTGACCAATCTTGTGATATGAACAAAACTTAATACTTCAAGAATATTATGAACATAAACAGAAATATTCAAACACACAAGATTTATATTGATTCACCTCTCAACCCCGGAGGCTACATCCAGTTTTCTTCTAACCAAACTTTGGTTAGAGTTCCACTATAACAAATATAATATCTTTACAAGTTTACAATGATCTCTTTTATCCTCCCTAGGTAAAATTCAAAATGTAAACCTATAAACTTTTCAAAAGATCAAGAACCAGAGATCCTCTCTGTTTTTCCCTCTAGAAACCCTTCTAGAAAAAGTTTTAAAGATTACAATTTGTTATAAGAACATTCAATACAAATACAACACAAATATCAATAAAAAATAACCAAGCTTATAGTTCAAGAAAGATATCACCTCTTATTCCTCAGTAAATTCAATGAAATGAATGATCTAACCAAACTGAAAATGTATCCAATTGATCTTTCTTGATGACTTCTTTAACCAGAAAGCTTGAACAAGACTTCATAACATGTGAATAATGACTTCATAACATGCAACACTTCATGACTTTTAGCATCTTTGATTTCCTCTTCTCCCTCTTGCCTTTGTGTTTTTAAGAACTCTAGAAAGTGATTTTCTCAAGGCTTGTAGGAATATATCACAAAATATTTCATATGCAAACTCAGTGCAAGCTGTTCTATTTATAAAAAAAATAGACTTAACTAACTGTAATCGATTATTTCGTTAATGTAATCGATTATTTTAACTAGATAATCGATTAAAGTGTTCATCAGAAATTTGGAAATTTGTCAAGAACAAAATAATCGATTAAGTCATCTTGTAATCGATTATTCCAGATGACCTGAGTTTTCTAATACAAATGTGTAATCGATTAAATTCCCAAATAATCGATTATCACATACCATGTTAAAATCACATCAATGCATATTTAATCGATTACGAATATCTGGTAATCGATTAAACCATATGAAAATGCTATTGTAATTTATGTAGAGACTCAGATAATCGATTATTCCTTGAAGTAATCGATTTTCACAAAGCACGTCTATTTCAGAGTTCAGTACATTTAATCGATTACGAATCAATGGTAATCGATTAAAATGTTCATAAGGCAATATGCAGATCCAATCACATGCATTTAATCGATTATATCATATATGTAATTGATTAAAATAGTGAAATACAGTTTTTATAAAAATCTAATTGCCTTTATGACTTTACATCTAATTACTTATTACCATATGATTTAAACATGATTAAATGTATGTATGAATGCATGAATTAATCAAGATAAGTGAGGATTATGAGGCTTTAACCACTTGAACCAAGCTTAAGCAAGAAATTACAAATGTCATCAATTGAGTGGGCATGTAAAACATCAAAACTTGCATTCTTCATTTTTCTTGATTTCATATCTTCATCTTCCTCATAGCTAACAAAATGTACATAGAAAGACAAAGAATTAGGACTTAAGAAACTAAAGAAAAGAAGAACAACTACTGAGAAACACACTGAGCATAAGAGAGTTCATCCTTTTTGTATACAAAGTACCAGTGAGAGATAAGAGCCTTATTGTAAATCCACTCTCTGAGTGTTATAAAGAATCTTGATTCTATATCAAACCTTTGTTTGTGAAAGTCAAGAGTGGCTTCGTGACAAAATAATACTTTGGTGTTTTTAGATTCATGGGGAGTAATAGGTGTGCTAGGAGCGGCCTTTAAAATACTTGTAAGCCAGAAGTGGCAGGAAAGAATACTTATTGTAATCAAAGTTGATTCATGGAACCCTTTACTGGTTGGTAAAGGATAACTTAACGTAGCTTAGGTTGAACGAACCAGTATAAAACAAAGTATTTTTATTGTTCTTCATTAGCTTATTACAGTATTACATGTAAGGTAATGATCTTTTATATCTTTCAGTTTTGGTTTAGTATGGTATTTTATGTTTTAGAAACTCCAATTATTTTTAAATTGAATTAAAATGATTATTTTTAAAAAAATCTTAATATCTAATTTGATTACTTAGTTTATTAAAAACGTTCAATTAAGTTCCTTAGTTTTTCTAACATGTAGTTGAATTTCTATAAATTTTTTATGTAATCAATTGTTTTTGTCACGCCCCTTAAATATATTGACGAAAATGTAATATGGGGCACCTAGGAGTATTTTTTTTGTTGTTGTTGTTTTTAATGATGTGTACATATAGTGGTGGTTTTGAGCCACCACTATATTTATTATTATTTAGAGAGAGAAAAGATAAAATTCCCAACGAACAAAAATTTTGAATGGTCAACACGAATTAAATATTGAAGCCAAATCTCTCGAACATCCTCGAATTCCTTATATCCTAACAATGAAAAACACTTAAGAAGAAACATTTCAAGTAACCAAATCATGGAAAAAGATGGCGTTGTTCAGGAATCAAATCGTGGAATTCCCCAATACATAGCATCCAAGTTGTAGGAGCAACGTATCAAGGTGGAAACCCTATTGCGGCATCTCGACGATGTCTTCTCCCACTCAGATCTGATGCCTAATCCATTTCATCCACAATCGCTGCATCACATGTGAAACCCATCTCAGATCTGGCAGTGAGGATGATAAGAGTTTAAAGGCAAGGGACCTGTACATTCATTATCCAAGGGACATGTACATTCATTAACATGCTCCAATACATTCAAAATCAAATGACCATAATTCATAGCACCATGATTCTAAGGAAGATAGTAAGAGTTAATACAATCAGAAGGCTAAATACACCCCCCAAATAACCTTCATATTTGTTGAATGGTTCATAGGATGGATAACAAAGGTCACCTTATCCTTCATATGGCCATAAATCAACATTGAATTGTTAACTAAACCCACCTCATCAAGGCCTTCATAAACAGAATCAGGACAAACCCCTTAAACAACTCCATAACTATTTCTCACACACTCACTATACTATTAGATTTCGTTCAATCCATCATTTTTAACAATGAATCCAGCAGTGAGGTTATCAAAATTAGAAGCCTATGCACTCCATGAAACATTACTCAATAAATGCACATCGAATTTGAGGGAAGAGGGATTAGAACATTTTTGGCAGATTTTTGCAATTTGTGGGGGGTTTTAACCCCCTGAAATCATAAGATAGTAGCAAATAATTGGGCCAATGGAGGAGTGACATGTAACAAGGAGAGTGACATATAGGTATGCAAATCAATCGAGCCTAGTTTCGGGCCAAAAAATAATATATTTCAATTTAACGAGAACGAAAAATAGACGAAATTTTTTGTAAGGACAAAATCCATACTTTGATAATTGTAGGTTTTAAATAAAATATTACTCAAAGCAAAAAAGTAGAGAGAAAAGTAAAGAATAATATAATACAAGAGTTTAGAGAGAATGATAATTGTTTATATTCTTTTCAATAGGAGTAACCTATTTATAGGTACAAAAGATAATTGAAAAATTACAAAAGATAAATATAAATAAAGAAAGATAATGAAAGATATGGATATCCACAAATATATTATTCATACATTCCCCCTTGTATGTCCATTATCTAACAATGTGCCTAGTTAAAACCTTACTAGGAAAAACCTTGTGGGATAAAAATGTAGTGAAGGAATAAAAGTACATCATTCTTTAATATGTAATCACCTGCCTCATTAAAAACCTTGTCAGGAAAATCCAATGAGTCAAAATCATGAAGAAGGAAAAAAAAGTCCAGAATGTACTTATTTCTCCCCCTCATGTATTCAATCATCTTTAAGATGATGAAATCCAATCTTGTGAATTAGTTTCTCAAAAGTCTTCCTTGATAATGACTCTGTAAAGAAATATTCTAAATTCTCATGCAATGAACTTGTTGAACATTTATATCATCATTCTTTTTGGAGATCATAGGTGAAATTTTTTTGGTAAAATATGTTTTGTTTTATCTCATTTAATGTATCCTTTATACGGAGCAATGCATGTAACATTGTCTTTATATGTAATCGTTGATGTCATTTTTCCTCATGTTGAGCTAAAAATTCGGCATGATTAGTTGATGTGCCTATATTGACTTATTTCACATATTGTCATAGAATATTTGTATCACCTCGTGTAAACTTATGATATATCATTATGAGGATTTAAAAAATAACCTCTAAAATAATGAAGTACATACTTAAATGTCTTCATATTGGTGAAGAATTATATTTTTCTAGTGAATCAGTGAAAAATGATATATCACTTCGTCTATGCATAGTAAGATACATTAGTGTTTCAATAACACTAAGACATATTACTTCATAACCAAGTATTTTTTTTCATCATTTTCTCAGGATCTAAAAGGATCTTTAGTTCACATCTAGAAACCTTCAATCGTTGAAATGTAAAACGAATATGATTTCACATATAAAACCTTCTAAGAGCCTTTGTTATATATAAGCTTCTTGGGGCACAAGAAATTCTATTTTTTAAATATTCAATTTCCGAAACATAACTTTGTTCTTTCTAGGTCCTTCATCTTAAATTATTTCTCTAATCCATCTATAGCTTTTGGAAGCTCTTCAAGATCGAGTTCCAATAATATTTACACCATTTACATAGATAACAATTATGAAAAATCTATTTTCAGATTTTCATAAAAATACGTGGACAAATAGGATCCTTTTTATATCCTTCCTTTAGCAAGTACTCATTAAGTTAATTATACCTTGGAACAAAAAAGTGGAGAGAAGAGTAAAGAAGAAGAGAATACAAGAGTTTATAGAAAATGAGAATTGTGTATATTTTTCCCAATAAGAGTAACCTATTTATAGGTACAAAAGATAATTGAGAAAGTTACAAAAAAATTAATACAAATAAAGAAAGATAATGAAAGACATGGATAGCCACAAATATATTATTCATAAAAATAAAAATGAAAAATATATTTTAACTTTTTTAAAGACGAAAATTATGGTCTCTCATCTAATAATCATCCAACATCTATCTGATTGTAATTATTTTTTTTCTATTTCCATATTGATGTTTTGATCTTAAGTTTTATTTGTTCTAGCCAATTGATTTTCTGACAATATAATAATATTATATTTATCTATATATTTATAATAATTATAATATATTAAATTACATAACAATATATATTATTTTGTAATATATATTGATAATATAAATTATATTAAGATAATTAATATTAAAAGATATCAAGGTAAATTTTATATTATTTCATTTGGGTTGTTCATTGTCCACTAAATAATGTACAATATAAAAAGTTATTTTATATTATTCTTCTTGTGTTGTATACACCAAACATACTCTTACATATTGTCCTGACAACACATGATAAGGTCGAATAGTTTTTATATAATTATAGATGAGCATGGTTAATTAAGGAATGAATGCAATTAAGACATAGTAAGCATCTCAACAATAATGACCATGTTTGTAACATAAGTTTTGTTTAAAAATATAAAAATACAGCATAAACAATATAATATAGAATATATAATAAATTTAGCCACAACATACAAATAGTTGAGTAACTTTTTGTGTTGTTTGTTATTTGACTATCTCGACATAATACAAGAAATTATGTGTTGTATATTATTTGATATGCTTAGATATTTTTTTAAAAGAGTTTGATATGCTTAGATATTGAACACAATAATGTAAAATGTATTAAAATATCATTTGTATTACATGATGTTCGATTTGCAATTGAAAAACAAATAAAAAAGATTTTGATATTTTTAAATCATTTTATTGCTTATCATTTAATTGTTATCATGATATACTTTTATTTACAATCAATGTGAATATAATTTTAAAAAAATATTATTTTATCTTTTCTAAACTATATTTGAAATAATTTTTTATATATTACTTTACCATATATAAATTATTATAAATCTTTATATTAAAATATATAGATTAAACTTAAAGGTGATTATGTACAAACAAATTTATCAAAGAAAATTCTCGAGTTTCAAGGTTTCCACATTTAATGTCCAACCGTGCTTTGAATAGGATCACCTCCATGGAAATCAAAAAAAAGAAAAGAAACTTCTCGAGGATTATTTTTGCTTTCAATTATTTTCTATGTGCTTTCTTCCACCATAATTACATAGGACTTGTTTGAATAAACTTCTCTATAGGCTTCACTCAATTTTATAAAACTCTACGCTATTTTTGTCTTACCAAATTGCCCAAATCTATCATGTGTTTTATTCTTCCATCTTTTCTCCATCCTTTCCAAGTCATTTCATCGATACCACATTGAGCATTAGTCTTATTACTTCTTCTTCTTCTATTTTGAGACTCTCCTTTTGGATACATTATTTCTTATTTTAATAAATTTTAAGTTATTCTTAGTTAGGGGGTTATTCCCCTTACATTCATCCATAAAAAAACACACACACTAGGACTCAGGTTTTTCAAGTAAATTTTAATTGATTATTAGTTTAGAGAGTTGTTTCCCTCTACATTTATCCACACAAAAAAAAGGTAAAGTATCACTTTGTTTCCCAAAAATATAACTTATTGGCATATAGGACTTTAAAAGTATCTAAATGTCATTTAGGTACATTAAAAGTGTAATTTATTTGTCACTTTAGTCCATTATTTAAAAAAATCTTTAAATTTAATGCTCGTGCTTATGTGACGTGACACACTATTTGCTTATGTGACAATCCGTGGATGACACATGACAATTCAATACATACGTGACAATTAAGAGTGTACACGTGAATGACAAGTTATGGTCCAATTACTGTCATTTTGGTCCCTTACTGGATTGCCATGTGTACACTAACAACTTCCATGTATGCATCAATTTTTCACATGTCATCCACGTGTTTGTCATTAATTGTCACGTAGGCAAATAACGTGTCACTTAGTCACGAACACTAACATTAACAAAAGTCTTTTTTAACAATTGGAATAAAGTGACAAACAAATTACACTTTTAGAGATGTAAAAAATTTTGATGCTTTTAGAGTTTGTTTAGTGGAACAATAGCAACAGAGGAGATGAAAATAGCGAAAAGATAATTGAATTAAAAAAGTGTAGAAGGTGTGGGACTTATCAATTATTTCTTATTTATTTGTTTTCTCCCCCTCTCTAAACACACTTTTAGGTATGAAAACGAATGAAAGTGTGAGGAATGAAAAACAATGAAAAGAGGTGAAAGAGAGTGAAAAATGAAGTTATTTGATTGAGATGAAAGATTTTTAGACGCCACTATGTTAAATTAATGATTTCAAAATTTAAATGTTAACGGAACACAAATGTTTTTGACGGAAAACGCAAGAATGTACCAATTGATTCATTTAGTAAAAGATAAAGGACCAAAATTTAATGTACCAAAACAAAACAAATATGAAAGTTAATGGACCAAAAGTGACATTAAGCCTTAAAAACAACTAAAACTCAAGGTTTGTAATTTTACATAGCATAACATAGGTGTTCAAATCCAAATCAATCCAAAATAATAAAAATAAAAAAACGCTCACAACAACAGAAACCGAACCAAATTGATTCTTTTTGGCTAAACTTGTTGGTCCTAGATGAACTCAAGAGGTGGGGTGAATTGAGTTTTATAAAATAATTCACAATTTAAAATCAAACTCAAAGCAATAATATGGAGATAAGAGATAAAGAAGACACAATCAATTTTAACATGGAAAACCCAATTGGGTAAAAAACCACGACGTCCAAATTGGATAAACAATCCAATGGACAACTCCACTATGATAATTTTGTGTACAACAGTTCCTAGTTTCCTAGTCTACCCATACACAACAATTATCCCAGCTGGTATCCTTGTTTCCCAGCAAAAAGCACTAGTCTCAATTCACCAAGAATAGAGACAGACTGATATCCTTGTTTCCCTGTCAAATTGGTATCCTAGTTTTCCAACCAAAAAGTCGCACGTCTCAATTCACCAAGAACAAAGACAAAACTGGTATCCTAGTTTCCCAGTTGCGACCTCTTCCAAAGTCAAGAAGAAGAATACAATAAATTGTTACCTTTAAACTTCTATTCCTTAAGCAAATAGGTATCTTTAAATCCTAATGGAGAGTTGAAGAATCAGACTTATCAAGCGCTTCTATATGATCTCACAACAACTCTCTCACTGATGCAAACATAAATTCTCTAAAGCTCTAATATTATGTGGAATTGAATGCATACACTGAACACCAAAATATGTTTCTATTTATACTAATTTAAAGATGTAATTTTAACCAATTTTTGAATGCAATCCTAGAGATATTCTATCATATTATCCAATGCAATCTTAAAGATATTCTATCCTATTTTTGAATGCAATATTAAAAAATATTATATCCTATGTTTGAATGCAATCTTAAAAAATATTTTATCTTATTATGTAATGCAATCTTAAAGTAAATATCTTGGCAAGATCAATCTTCTAATCTCCTTACATAAAATCTAATAAAAAATAAATAGAAACAAATCTTCTTAATTCCATATCATCTTGAATGATATCAATCTTCAGGATTCTTCAAATAATCTTCTTAATTATGTTGATCTTTATAAATCCAAAATATCAGTAACTTCAAAATATTAAATAATCAAATAATTATCATCAGTGCAATAAATTTGATAATGTGACATTCATTGTTTATTATCATCAAAACTTTATAAATCTTTTTATGCATTAGAGATTCAACAAATATCCAACAAAATTGATCGGTTTAGTTCAATTGCAGTTTGTGATTTTTGATGCTTTTAGAGATGTAAATTATATTTTGATGCTTTTAGAGTTTGTTTAGTTGAACAATGGAAATAGAGGAGATGAAAATAGCAAAAAGATAATTGAATTAAAAAAAGTGTAGAAGGTATGGGACTTATCAATTATTTCTTATTTATTTGTTTTCTCCCCCTCTCTAAACACACTTTTAGGTATGAAAACGGATGAAAGTGTGAGGAATGAAAAACAATGAAAAGAGGTGAAAAAGAGTGAAAAATGAAGTTATTTGATTGAGATGAAAGATTTTTAGACGCCACTATTTTAAATTAATGATTTCAAAATTTAAATGTTAACGGGACACAAATGTTTTTGACGGAAAATGCAAGAATGTACCAATTGATTCATTTAGTAAAAGATAAAGGACCAAAATTTAATGTACCAAAACAAAACAAATATGAAAGTTAATGGACCAAAAGTGACATTAAACCTTAAAAACAACTAAAACTCAAGGTTTGTAATTTTACATAGCATAACATAGGTGTTCAAATCCAAATCAATCCAAAATAATAAAAATAAAATATATATCACTTTCTCAAAATAATAAAAATAAAATCAATCCAAAATGAAAATCGAACCAAATTGATTCTTTTTTGCTAAACTGATCAGTTTAGTTTAGTTACAGTTTGTGATTTTTGAAACCAAATCAAATTGTAACACTTATATTATTTTAATGTTATACGTTTTTATGTATATAAAATTTATACAATATATATCACTTTCTTTTTCATATTAAAATGGATGAAAATTTGACAAATTTTTATTATAAAAAGTTTAACATATTAATAAATTTTGTAAATTATTATTAATAATTTTTTTAATGTAATTCAGTTTAGAAAATGAAAAAAGTATATAAATTTTAATGAAATAATATTTTAATAAAAATTGTAAAATATTAATTTAAATTTTATTTTAAATGAAATCGTGTAAAATCAAACTACGTATATAAATTTGGTTCATATGTATTTTTTAGAAAAAAAATCGAATCAAACGAAATAACAAACACGTACGAGTGAGGGAACAAGAAACAAAATACTTCAAGAGAGACAAGACTTAAACATCCTAAGCCCCATGGGTCAAAGACTCAATGTATTCCCAATCAAAGAGCATAAAATTGACTATCGAGTATAGTAGTATCCACTCCAATCTCCTCTCTCCCAAATATCAAGCCCGTGCCTTCGTTCTCCCTGTCACCTCACTCTCCCACCCTTTCGAATAACTCTTCCCTCTCAGTTCTCACCATGACCAACCCAATCCCTCAGACTGAAATCCCCGATGAAACCCTAAGCCCCAACGCCACCCCCGAACAATGCCCTCAGGAACCACCACCACACCCTGACCCCCAATTCTCCGAAACCCTAACCCTCCCCGATCCTAATTCCCCCAACCCTAACCAAGACCAAGATTCTACCATGCAAGACTCGATCCCCACCACACTCACCGTCGTCGACGAAGACCTGGAGCCCGACGCCTTCACCGGCGCTGCGACAGGCGGAGGTGGCGGCACCGCCACCAGACGCACGACGAAGCGGAAGAAAGGCCCGAAGAGAACCGCGCTGGAGAGAAGGTCTCGCGAGAAGCTCCAGGTTATCGTCGAAACCCTAAATCCCATTCCTTTCACACCAGCGAAAACCCTCGATTTCGAGAGGCACCAGAGCCTCTTGCAGCGGCTGGGGCTCTGGGACTTCGTCCACGTCGAGTTCGATTCGGCGCTCCGCGGCGATCTCCTCGCCCAGCTCATCGCGAGCTACGTCCCCACCAATCGGTGCAGCTACGTCAACGGGGTTAGGATCAATGTGAACCGCGCCGATCTCGGCCGCGCCTTGAAGCTTCCGGTGAAGAAGACTGGTGGCGGTGGTGGTGCCCCCGCGGATTCGATAGACTCTTCGGAATCTATAGCGTTTGTTGAGGAGGTGGTATATAGTTGGATGCTTCTGCATGATGATGAAGCTTACATCATGCCTAATGATGTTTTGGGGTGGTTGAGTTTGATCAAGGATGGGAATTTCGAGAAGGTTGATTGGGCGGGGATTATATGGTTTATGGTGGAGAAGGAATTGAAGGCGCCGCAGCTGGTGAGTTGTTACTACGCGTCACATTTGCAGCATTTGATTAAGACGCAGCATGAGGAGTTGTTCGAGGGGGTTGAGGTGGCGGAGGAGGTGGTGGAAGAGGATAATGATGTGAAGGAGGAGGGAGAGGAGGAGGAGGATGAAGAAGAGGAGGAGGGGTTGAAGGAAGAGGTGGATGCAAGTGGGGATGTGAAGATGGGTGAGGTTGATGAGGGGCAGGTTCAGGAGTTGGAGGAGCACCGCATTGAGTTGAGTCTCGGGCAAGATAATAATGTTGAGAGGGTTGAAGTGGAGAAGGAGCAGGGTGGAGAGGAGCAGTTGATGGATGTGGGTTTTGAGGAGTCTAAGGAGGAGGAGATGCCTGGAATGTGGCTTTTGGATCAGAAGAACAGTGTGGGGGAGCCATTTTTGCGGCCTTGTCATGGTGGTGATGTGAAGGGTGTGGAGTTTGAACAAGTTAGAGAGGACGAGGGAGAAGACGTGCAGGAACCAGAGGAAGTGGAGGAGGAGGAAGAAGAGGAGGATGGTGAAGAGGATGGGCATGAGGGCGGATTCCATCTCTCCCCCAAATGTATTCCTATGGAGGGGATGTCTTCTGGGAATGGGGGTCTCATTCAAGTTATGGAAGCTGGACAGATGCCTTTTGGTTCTGGGATTGATCTCCGTGACAATCCGGTGGGAGATTTTCTGTCATCCAGGGATGAGCCCCAAATGATTTCTGGTTCATCACTTTTTGGTAATGGTCACAAGAGAGACAACCTTGGCCTGGATAATCATCATTCTCTGAATGGCAATAACAAGCGGCTGAGAAGTGATAGCCCGTGGAACTCCAAGTCAATGGACTTTGAAACGTGCATAGAACAGATGGAACATTGGATGGGAAAAGCTAGAATGATGTATGCAACAAAAGATCAGGCTTGCGAAGAATCTACAATGAATCAGCAACTCTTGATTAATGAGCTCCAGAAGCGAGATAACATGATTGAGCATTTGCATAAGGCAAAGTTAGAAGAGACTCAGAAAAGACAGATTGAGGTATATAGGTTTGAGAAGGAACTTTATATGATGCAAAGTCTTGTCGATGGCTACAGAAAAGCCCTGAAAGAAACGCGGAAGGCTTTTGCTGAATATAGAGCACAATGTCCTCAAGGTGATGATGAACCACTTTATAAGGATCTTCCTGGGTCTGGGGGCCTTGTTTTGACTGCAGTGGAGGTGGAAAGGGAACGTCTGAAGAAGGAAGCAGAAGAAAGGGCAAAGTTGAGAGATTTTATGATAGATTTTGAAAAGAAGGCTACAGATTTTGAATCCACATGGTTTGATAAATTTGAAGCTCATAGGAGTACAATTGAATCCCTAAGTGAGAGGTTGCTGGTTTTGGAGGACCAAGTAAAACATTTGAATGAAGTGAATGCTAATCACAAGGTTTCTGGTCCCATTGAAAGCGAGCTTTCTGATCCCATTGAATGCAAGGTTTCTGATCCCATAGAATGCAAGGTTTCTGATCCCATTGAATGTAAAGTTTCTGATCCTATCGAATGCGCTCCAACAACTGAAGGAGAAACTGCTTAGTAAGGTTTAGCTTTTTCAGTAGCACTTGATTTAAATCTGTTCACACCAAGTTCAAAGCTGCAGGTTGTTTATGTTTATAAATTATAATGTATAGAGCTTTATTTTGAAATCGAGACCTTTAACTAGGGTAATTCTTACCTTGAATAGTCTGAGATCAAGTCACAAATTATGGAAACTTATTTTCTGTGTTTTGCATCTCTATGATGTTCTTATTTATTCTTTGCCACTAATCTTAATTCTGTTGTTTGATGCTCAGTACCAGTTGATATTAAATCTTATGCTGACTAAGTTATATCTTATTGGAAAAATGTAATTAGATAGAATTATAGAAATACTAACTTGAAACATTCATTTGTGATCTTTTGCCTGGTTAATTATCAACTTACTGGATTATTGAATTTGGTGGAGTGCTGTGCATTTCCAGTTTTCTGTGTAGGTTGTTAGTATATCCTATTTGGTAGAGTTTTAAACTGTATGCTGTTATGTGAAGGTTGTTAGTATATCCTTTAGGTCTTAATTTCAAACTAAATCCATTACATTCACTTCATATTTTACCGATCCTATTTCCTTCAGTGCCAAATTATGTAAAGTTTTTTTACCTTGAATTAGTACCATTTTATCACCCACTATAGTGCGAAGTTTTTAGGTCTTCTGTATATGCTGATTACTAATTAGATCACAAAAACCCATAGTTTTACTTACTATCAGTGGTCAGTGGTGTGTATCATCCAAGTAGTTCTTGATTCAGTTTTACGGTTGGGAAGTGATAACCCAGTTAGTGCCAGGTCATGATATGCTAAGAATCATGAGATTGAGTGCTGCTGTTGTGCACCTGTTTACATATATTGTCAATTAGTTGTATGTAAGAAATCATATTGCATGAGACTTGCTGCTCACTTGCAGCTTGGAGTGGAAGTTTATGATGAAACTGCCTGAATTTTATCACATTGAATATAAACTGTTGGCTGATTGAATATGACTATATTATTACTTTTATGTATTTTCAAATCCAGAGTCTGAAGTCAGAATTTAGCCAAGAGTAGCCACGCATTGAGCAGAAAACTTGAAAGTCCCTCGTTTCTACTGACAGGGCTCTTAATACATGTGTTAGATAGCCATTAGTTAGTTACAATCAGTTGTTAGTGAATCACCATCAGCAAAGCGTAGGGTATTATTACATGTATAAACAAAACAGAAGAGTAGATAGGAGATTATCTTTTTACTTGAGAGGTAACGGGGAATTTTGGGCATTTGTAGGATGCAGATGCTTGAAGCTTTGGGTTTTAGTTCATTTTCTAGGGAGAATTTCCTGATTCTTTCTGGTGAGATGTCAGATTGCTATCAGTGTCTCAACCACATTGTACTGTTATGGACCTTATTCTGGGGAGAAGAGGTTATGGACCCGTGACTGAGTGCTGCAAGTACAAGTGAAAAGCTCCGCGAGTTCATTTTGATCATACAATCTTACATGAAATTGAATGGTAAATATTGTTTTAATTAATTATAATTTTAACTCTACATATAACTTTAGATTTTGCATAATGTATGAGTAAAAAAATGTTGCGTGAACCTTGCTGCCAGTGGTGGAGGTATACTATTTTAATTAGGGAAAAATAGATAGAACACAATTGAAGTATTTTTTGATGAATGAGAAACAAATAAATTATAAAATGATAACCAAATAAATTTTTCATTCATTCGTTTTTGGTCATGACGACATTACCTTTCATTATCTCACCATGACTGCTATAAAATTTAAGGAATTAAATTAGCCCACGAGCAGAAAGCAATGAAGTCACTAGTTGATAGTAGTCAATGATGTGTGAAGCATTCTTACCAAACTTCTGAATTAACTAGCGGATTTTAAGGAGTTTACACATGCAGGTAGAAAAAATGTGTTAATTTGCTGTTAAACACTTTTAAACAAACTTGTTTAAACTCTGAAGCCCCGATGAGTTAACGAATTTCTACAAATACGAGTACAATTTGTCTCGAAGTGGGAGTGTTTTATGGCACCGACATAGTGCTTCTAAAACCGTTAAACCAACACAAGTGTAACAATTTGCCACGCCTTGATTAGACAAATTGGTCAAATTTTCACCAATGCCCATTTAATGCTTTAATTATTGCTGTCAACTTTTCGTCTTCACAATTCACAACGATGCCTATGAACTCAACATTAGAACCCAACATTGGAAGAGCCCAATTTTATCAAGTCATCGTGAACTTTTGAAGGGGCAAGGGTGTGTTCTAAATAAAGGGCATTGCCCAAACAATAAAGACTAAGGTATTGTACTTAAGGCTTTTACTTCCTGCACCTCTTTTTTCCTTCCTGTACTTCCAAAGAGACCCAAACATACCAAACTATCCATCCCAACACCACCGAGCCTCGCATTTATCCAGGGACCGATCAGCGCGCGGGGTTTTGCCCCTCCATCTACGTTGGGACCTTTGTGTATATATGAAAAAAAATAAAATTAAAACATATAAGAAAAATAAATTTTTGAGTTGATATATGCTTAATTTTTTTTTAGTAATAGATTATATCTTTAATTTTATCCATAAAATTAATAATAAATATTTTAAAACCTATTATTTATTAAATATTTATTTATTAGAAATTACATATTTAAATAGTTATATAAAAATATTCTGGTCTATTTTAATACACTCTTGGACTTGTCCTTACCTTCACCCAATCACCCAACACCATTGTTGACGACCATGATGCAGGGAAGAAGGCTAGATGGAGTCAAGATGATAAAGGAGATGGGAAATTGGACTCCATTTCAAAAAGACTATTCCAAAAGACATTATTTTTTTTATACTTCCAGAATAACATTTCTGGAAGCATGCTAACATATTTCTATAATATTCTTTTCAAAATTGTTAGCATTCTTTCAAAAAGACTATTATTCATGTTTTCATCAAATTTCCTAAAGAACATAGAAACTATTATTGGACTAAATATGCAACTTATTCCTTTAAAATGTTATAATGCAAAATGTAACATAGTAACCATAATCTATGACATTTTAACAATATTATCTATGTGGACCTCATTTTTTAGGCCAAATAAAAACAGGTACGTAAATCTAGGACTATAAGTATCTTATGATAGATATTTATTTTGTTTAATTATTATCATGTTTTTAAAAATATTTTAAAATAAACTCTTATGAGCTGAGTTAATGAATATACTTCGTGAATTTACTTAAATTCTAGAGTTTGATAACATTAATATCTTTACAATGGAATCTTTTTGAAGCTCTACAATGTCAGTCACGTTATCTTTGAACTGGACTGTAAGAATTGTAATTGACAGTGTATCTTCAAGATTATTAGGAAATTCAGAGTTTCATTTAACTATCTCCGAAGGTAAGATTATTGTTTAGAATAGTTTTCCAAATTCAATGATGAGTTTTGTGAGGGGGCAAACCAATTAAGTGGCTCACTCTCTAGCTAAGATCTCTAGGCAAACCAATTATTTATTTATTCCAAATTGTATTGTTGCTCTTGTTAACAATGAAATGAAATTAGTTTGATTTTCCTAAAACAAACCCTTAATATCAAGTGTTAACCAAATTTCACTTTTTCAATATTACCATTGTGAAAGTTTAACCCAGCCAGTGTCCTAGTTATGACATGGTTATAAAACGTTTAACTTGTATATATCGATGCATAGATGAAATTCACTTTTTCACCCTCAAATAAAATTAAAACTGCCACTATTTTCCATCTTAATTTGTTTATTGGAAAGTACGAGAATTGAGTCAAAGTCAACTGAATATTTACACTTTGATTTTTCTTTCCTCTCAAATTAACACGTCAAATAAAGATAATTACATTATATTCCTTAAAAGCAGTAACCCAAAGTACAACAAAACCCAGAGAGGAGCCAAGACTTTCACTGACAATGACAGACCTTCCTTTCATCCATCCCAACACACACGCCCACTAGTCTTTGTTTTCCAACTTGAATATTGAACCCACCCCCCCCCCCCCCCCCCCCCCCCCCCCCCAAAAAAAAAGTAAATTGAAAAAAAAAAAAAGAATCAAGAAGACAACAAATAATGAAAAAATAACTGAAAGAATCTCCGACAGTACCTCACTCTCTCTCTCTCTCCCATCTAGTTAAAGCAGACACAACTGTTTTCTTCTTCCACCCTCTCTTTGATGTCACTGGTGCACATGTGTTTCCCTGCATTCCCAATCATGCAACTTGAGTGGTCCCACTTTCTTTAAAGTAAACACATCACGTGACTGCCTCAGTTTGATAGCAAAAGCTTACCACCAATGTGGCCTCACCACACCCCATTATGTAATGTGACCCTCTCTTCTCAGTTAACACCATTTCCCTTCATCAATCATCAATTGCCTAATAAAAATTCTCACCCTCTCTCTACCCAACAGTACGTGATGCCATTCATTACATTACAACTACAAGCAGTCACAAAATATATATTTTTTCTCTTTTGACAAAGCTTAATTGCAATAAGTTTTTTTGGTGTTGTTTTCCAATCAAAACTAGGGTTTCATTTCTGTAATGTGTGTTGACATTTGATGAATTAAACAGATTATCGAGAGAAAAGTCTATTTTTGATTGGAGGATAATATCAAAAACATCTATAAATGCATTTAAGTTTTTTACATTTTCTTTTTGCCTTTTCTCCCATTTTCAAAATTCTGCAATTTCTTTTGAAAAATTGAAAAGAATCACAGATTATCTAAACTAGCTTACACTAGGTGGTTGATATGTTTCATCATAGTCTATAAAGGGTGAGTGAGTCTTCAAAGGGAGGGTTGAAAATCAAAATTCAAACATTGATAAGCTGTTCCTTTTCAGTGTGAGTTTCACATCGTGGTTTTGGTGATGGAGATGGGGACTGGGATGGTGGTGACGCTGCACCATTATTGTCCATCTTCTTTATGTTTTGTTGGTGATAAACTTGCTTCAGTCTCTCTATCTCCCTCTTCAGTGCTTCTTGATGTGCTGCATAAGTACGAGATTGCATTATTATTTTATGCTTTGTTAGCGGTCTAATATAACTAGTTAATGACAAGGCACATGCATGATTAGCACACAGGTCAGAACATGCTTGCATGCAAATCATTTTCACGAAAATCAGTATGAGTCTGTACAGCTTAATAATTGGCCTTGTTTCTTCTGCCTTATAAGTTATAAAGTAATGAAATTAAGTACTACACTAGTATGCTAACTTGCACCAAAAAAAGCCAAACAGTGCAATCTATTTAATATCTTATATATATGATCCAGAATATATACTTGACCAACTTCGAGGAGTGGCATGCTTAATGATGGAATTGAAAGGTACAGATTAGATACATTAAATTGCGCTATATTTATTATCTATTTTTTTCTCGTGAACTTAACACTAAAAGGATAAAGCTACAAATTAACTCTTTATCATGCACTGGTGCAGTCCATGAAAGTGACACTAATTAAGATAAAAAAGATTTCAGAGATAGTAATACATATATATCTAACTTTCAGTTTGATATTCCCTTCAAATTGGATATGTATGTAAAATAACTCAGATTAATTTCATATTTTAAGGGGAAATACATAAGAAGATACAAAACTAACTGATGATAATAATTTTAGAAAATGTACATCTTAATCACCAAGTTCTTAGCCTTAGTTTGAAGCTTTGAGACATTTAATTAACTCTTAATTGATACTTACTCAACCGTTACTTTCAACATTAACAAAATCAATAAATAAATAATGCAATTAGCTTCTTAAACAAGAAAATTTAGGTAGATGATGTAGTTTAATAGTAAAAGATAACACGTAAAGCATGTACCATCTTTGAAAATCTTGTCTTGGGCCAGCGCGGCGATTCTTTGCTTCAAAGCACTGTTGTCAACATTCAGAAGCAAACGTTGATGATCCAAAAATGCAACCCGTGGAGACAACGCTGAAACTTCGGCCTTTGTTGGTCAACATAATAAATGGGTTAATAAACAAGAAGAAAAAAACCACATTGATTACTACTACACATCCAATTATAAGCCTTGTATAAAACTTAATATATAAGAAAATTCACCTGTAATGAAGTCACACTTCGCTCAAGCTCAGATATGTATTGCAGCTTCCTCACTCTTGATCTTTGCGCAGATTGTCTATTTGCCAAGATTCTGATTATGCAAAATGAGATCATGAATTAATCAGATGAAATTAAAGGACAAAAAAAAAGATTAATTGTTACACATCAATATTATGAAGAACATGCTTATAAACACTAAATAGTCACAATTTTAATATTGTTGAAAAAAGAGGACGTGAAATACATATACTCAAATACATTATTTGTTTATTTTAATGCTTTAATTAACACATTATCCATTTGCTTTTAGAAACTGTTATTATATAAAAAAAGAAAGTCATATATGGACCAATGCAATGCAAGTTTACGAGGAAAAGTATAGAATTGGACATGAATGTTTAATTACCTTTTGACCCTTTTGGGGTCTGTGATTTTCTCACTGGAACATGTTGCATTTGCATTACTAGTATTATTACTGTCATCATTGTTGGGAAGTTGTGTGATTTCTTGTTTGCATTGGCTTTCATCCTCATCGTCCGATTCATTCTTCACTTGCTTCTTCTTTTCCTCTTCCTTATTGTTCATTTCCTTCTCATCATTGAAGCTGTTGTTATCAGAGGGTGTAGAAGGGTTGGAGGAGGACAACGTGTGTGCCATCATGGTATTATTATTATTATTGTTATTGTTCCCTGAAGCCTCATCACTAAACATGGACATGAATTGTTCATCATCGAACCTCTCGAACTCGTTGTGATCGCCACCACCACCACCAACACTGCCACCTTTGCAATGATGGTGGTCCAGCAATGGTGCCTCCAGGAAGGTGATAGAGTCGCTCACCAAACGCCGGTGGGCCCCGCGCCTCGCCGCCGAGAAGTCAAGAAACTCATCCACCCATGAAGGGTTTTGGTTTGATGACATGTTTGGTGACATGATTTTGAGGGAAGGCATCTTTTGGTGAGGAGTAGAAAAGTCTGGCCAATTGGGTGTCATGTTTGGAATTTTTGGTGGCAATTGAGCCATTTTTTGAGTCACACCAATTAATCAACACACTCTAACAAGAAGATGAAAAGATGATGAAGAAGAAGATGAATGAAAGAGAAAGAAAGAGAGAAGTATATATGTAAACCAAACACAAAACTTGTATATATTTTATGATTATCTATGCATATATATACATGTATTGTGTGTGTATATATATATGCACATTAAATCAAATACTAAAAAATGAGAGAGGAAAAGGAGTGCAAATGATGTGACCTAGACAAATTAAACCAAATGAGCCTCTAAGGCTATAGCACAACCTTTATATAAATATGTTCAGAGAAACCACAGGGAATGTTAGAGGGAAGAAGGCCACAAGGAGAAAAAGAAAAAGATAAAATCACACAATCATCATGTCAACTTTTTTTTCTTCTTATTTTTTAAGATGTGGAAAATAATAATAATAACAACAATTTGTTTTAGGGTTTAAAATCCCAATAAATCTCTGGGGTATCTATATCTATGTGTTTGTGCAGTGGGCTCACATGGAGAAGAGAGAGAGAGAGAGAGAGAGATTGGACAGCTATGGAACAGCTGGGAGGAGAGAAAGGGGTTGGGTCTCCTCAACTCAACGGCATTACTGGAAAGTCGTCAGTGGTTTGATTATAAAATAACTAGTGGGAATCAGCCACCACGTGCCCTTGTAACCGTCCCTTAGTAAAATGCCCCTTATAATAATAGTCGCATCATTTTTACACTTTACCTTTGTCCTCTTCCTTGTTACTATTACCATATTATATATCCACCTCTACCCTATATCCTTCTTGTTCATATGCCTAATAATTATCATAAAAAATTATTGTTCAAGTAATATTAGATTTTATCTTATAAATTAAAAATGTGATTAAGACTTATGATGATAAATTAGATTTTTTTAATAAAGATTAATCATTTTATGTAATTAATATATAACTTGTACTAATATTATCGTGACAAAAAATAAGTTTAATGATTTTTATTCTTCTTATTGCCAATTTGGTGCCTTGTATTTCAAGATTAACAAGTTTAGTTAATTATTACGCTAACTTCTAGAGAGGATCGGTTTTGTTAACTAATGAAAATGTTTGGTCAATTTTTTTTCTATTGAAATAATTAGTCACGGTAATTAAAAATGATGCGAGTTAGAGTCAAACTCGTAACTAACCGGTTCAATAAGCTTGAAGTGAAAATAATGCGGCTAAAGATGAAAACGAAATTAGGTAATTGGTTTGAATGAATGGTGTGGACGTACTGTGCCAAATTAATAATGTCTCTAGGATAATTTGGGGTGGTTACTGATGAACAGAAAAAGAAAAGGAAAAATACAATTAAATTTCATGTATGCTAAATAATATCAAAATAAAATATATAAGTGAGGACATCCTCATCTTATTAGTCTATTAGATTTTGTAAGATTGAGATAAACACATCATATATTATAAAATAATAATGAAGTATATTTTATATTATCTATGCATGAGCTCAAAAGTGTTACGCCTTTGAGGAAGTGTATCCAAAAAACTTAACTCTCATGTTGAGAGTTCCAAAACTCAAATTTTAAGAACAGTTGAAATCATATGTGTTGGAATTTTTATCTAAGGACCAATAACACTTTTGATCTTAATTAAACCAAAAAAAGATCACGCGCTTAAGAATACATTTATTAAGGATGGAGTTATGCATGGGGTGCGAGGGGTCACTATTAATCATTTAATTAATTGTGGTATTGTTTAGTAAAAAAATAAAATAAAATATCAAGGTGCAGTAATTGAGATAGTTAGAAATTGTGTGGACTGGTGGAATTTGGGACCTTAGCTGTGAAGAGGAAGAAAGAAGTGTTATATTGTAAAGGATCATTTTATATATGCGCCCATGTGAATTGTTTGCACGCACTATATATGCTTTCTTTGCTTTGTCCACAAACCATTCCCACATGTAGGGTATATGCTTCTCTCTCTGTGGGTATGCTTATCTCTGCGTGCCTATGTGCTTCTAGGTTCCTTCTTTCTTCCATGATCTTATCTTAAGTGGAACTCGTGTTTTTATTTTCTAATGGAGAAAAATATGTGACAAAGCTTCAAAACATCATTAGGGAAGGTGCCTATTGGGATATAAAATTACCACATTCTAAATCAAGCAAGTGCTTGCCAATGGAGCATCTTCACGGATGGATTTTATACTGATTAATAGCATCCATGTGTGTGGGGTCTTGTCTTCTCCTCCAACATATAAAATAATATTGTTGGAATAGAGATATGAATTGCAAGTTGGCTAGCTCAGTAAGATCAAACTGTATCCATATATATAAATCTATGTAGATTTTTATTTATATCATTATATATAGTACCTCGTTGAGGCAAACTAATGCCAATATATTTCCCATTTTTTTTATCAATAAATATTAACAATTAATATATTATATTAATCGAAAAATTTAAACACATAATGAACGTGTACTGTCCAAGTCAATTTGTACCAGATTATTTTAATTTAATTACTAATTTTGAGTTTAATTATTAAATATAATTATATTAATACTAGTTTGAAAGGATAAGTTTATTATTATAATAACTTTATCTTAATCAAATAAAATTATCCCATAGCAAGTTATTCCTTTTGAATATATTATGTTTCTGGTTATAAAATATGTCATAACATATATTCGTGCGTGCCTGGCTTGCTGGGAAAACATTTCAATTGAATTGTTAGTTATGAAAACTATTAAGTACAGAATTTATTCGAGATGGGCTGATTAGACAGCTCGTTGAAATTTACAACAATATCAAAACAGGACCATTATATACGTACACACATAAACTCAATTAAAAAATTACCTAAAATAAAATAAAATCAACTTATTTAAAGTGAGAGACACACTTAACAAAAGAAAACATATAACTTTATATATAATATTTTGTTTATTTTCTTTTATGAAAAAATAAACTATTTTTAAAGTCAAAAGTCATCAAATTAATCTTTAAAATATAGAGATCATAAAAGTCATTTTTGTCTTTTTAAAACAATTTTTTTTTCATATGCACGATTAGAAAATTGAAATCTTATTAATATGTTTAACAAATCCAACTATCTATAATTGAGTGGACCTTATATCTTAATTACAGCATAATTATGTTCAACAGTGTTTTTTAACATGAGTTTGTTGTTATGTAAAAAAGACATGAGCTCGTTAAAACAAAATACAAGTGCTGCTTAATGCTCCCATGTGTCCACTTGTACACATTTGAGAGAGGGAGAGAGATTTATTATGATTATTATTTATTAGAAATGAACTAGTAGGTATCTTAGTGTATTGCACAAGTATAGAATAATATTTTAGTTGCTAGTAGAATATTTTAACCACTAAAGTCAATTTAACAATTATTTAAGCCTAAATTTTTTTTAGGAAAATAACTTCTAAAACTAATAAAAATATTTGATTAAAATTGCTACAATTTTATTTAATTTGATCTTTCAGATATTTTAAAATTTATAAAAAAAAAGTCATAGCTTCATAGTTAGTAATTTTCCTTTTTTTTTTAACCTCAAAACTTTAAAGTTAAAATAAAAATATTTTCAGAACTAAATTTAAATTGATTTGTTAATTTTTTTTTTACTAAAGTTGTTTTAAATTTTGGATAGTGCGTATATTCTTGTTTTTAATTTGGAATAAAGAAGGAGAAGGATGACTAAAAGATCTTAAAAGGTAATTTAGAAAGTTTTTTTTATTTTATGTTTCATTGATTTTTTTTAAAGCTCCCTTTATTTTTAGAGCTTTTATGAAAATGTATTTCATGTATTTTTCTCCCTTCAAAGAGAATAGAAGCACATAACAAAATCAGACGAGTCAAGCATTATTCTAATATGAAGAAGGATTAGAAACACACTATTATCTCTAATTATTTAAAATTATTCTTTTGAACGGAAATATAAGCAAAAAAGTTTAATGTGTTAGACTACAACATAAACAGATTTTAATTAACTCTTTTTTATTTAATCATAGTATCTCCAAAATATCCTTAATTTAATTGGAGTTTTACT
>PYAF01002460.1:405447-425678 GCA_007407185.1 Glycine tomentella
ATATAAAAAATAAATGATGTTAATTAATTTTTTTAAAAGGTAATTTAGAAATTTTTTTTATATTTTCATTGATTTTTTTTAAAGCTTCCTTTATTTTTAGAGATTTTATGAAAATGTATTTCCCCTTCAAAGAGAACAGAAGCACAAAATAAGACGGGTCAAACATTATTATAATATGGAGAAGGATTAGAAACACACTATTATCTCTAATTATTAAAATTATTGCTTTGGATGGAAATATGAACAAAAAAATCAATGTATTAGACTAAAATATAAGCAGATTTTAACTAATTTTTTCCTATCTAATGATAGTATTTCCAAATTATCTTTAATTTAATTGGAGTTTTAATTTAAACAAATTTCTCTTTTTTCGTTCTATGTAATTAATGGAGAAAATATATTCTTAAGGAATCAATTTAAATTTTTTATTGAGACTATAAAAAATAAATGATGTTAACTAATTATTTTAAAAGGTAATTTAGAAATTTTTTTTGTTTTATGTTTTCTTTGATTTTTTTAAGCTCCCTTTATTTTTAGAGCTTTTATGAAAATTTCATACATTTTTCTCCCTTCAAAGAGAATAGAAATACAGAATGAGGCGGGTCAAACATTATTATAATATGGAGAAGGATTAGAAATACACTATTATATCTAATTATTTAAAACTATTCCTTTAGACGAAAATATATGCAAAAAGAAATCAATATGTTAGACTAAAACATAAACAAATTTGAACTAACTTTTTCCTATTCAATAATAGTATTTCTAAAATATCCTTAATTTAATTGGAGCTTTACTTTAAACAAATTTCTCTTTTTTTGGTTCTATGTAATTAATGTTGAAGATGTATGCTTAAGAAATGAATTAACTTTTTTATTAATTGAGTCTATAAAAAATAAATGATGTTAACTAATTTTTTTTATAGGAGTGATTTAGTTTATATATATATATATATATATATATATATATATATATATATATTTTAGTCGGAAAGGAGTATGAAATCAAGAGAAAAAAAATCCTTAAATATATTGAGATTTATAAAAAAAATTTATTTTTTAATGAATTTCAACTGGTAAGATAGAATGTGTTTAAAAAAGTATCTGAGATACTGTTCCTTAAAAAATTAATAAATATTATATGAAATGTATAAATTAAAAATTAGACTAGATTAACCTATTCAACCAATTGGGAACTAGTAAACTCTGCTCAAAACATCCCAGAAATTGGTCAAGAACAACCATAATCGAGTAAAATTCAGTGCAGTGAACGGGTCTGAAGGTCTTTTCTTATAAAATAAATTAATTTTTTTAAGTTGTTATATTTTAACATTTTTAAAATAAATACTCATATAAAATATACAGAGATTATTATTATTATTTAACTATTTATTATGTTTTTTTAGAGAGGTAATACACATACAATAATTCATACAATTTATACAATATTAAATATTTTTATGTTTATCTCTTTATTATTATGACATATGATAAATGATATGTAGAAAAGAGATAGACACACATAAATATTACTATTGTACAAATTGCTGTATAAATTATCGTATAAATAAATTTTCTCGTTACAAAAAACATCTGCGTGGATAACAGTAGAAGAATCCCTACTGCTTCAGATGAGAAGTATCTTGGCTACTATTTCTTAAGATAAAGTATAAATATATACGGCTTTTCCTCTAATTATTCTAAAGTCATCATTAAGCCAGCTTGTCAATGTCACCCGTTAGAAGTTGATCAGTTGAACAATTTGGAGAGAAAAACATGTTTACAGCTATAAAATATTGAAGTTTAGATCACAAAATGCCATTCATTTAATTTTTAATCCTGTTCCGATTATTTTCAGAACACAATTGTGTAACACGAAGATGCTATGTATTTGCTGTTTGATCACTCTAACTCTGTAGTTTCGAGGATATCAATGGAGGATGATATCCTAAAGCAGAAGATCACAGAGATACACCAATGGACGTGGAATGTGTGCTCTGTGTAATTGAAAGAGAGAGAGTTAGAATATCTGTGTACCTTTTTTTAGCTGCAACTATCAAGTATTTATAAGTATATTGCCTTGCAGTTATCACACGAACTGCTTCCGGGATTTCCGGCCTCAATCTACACGTCTCTAACTGCCGCTATAGACCAAGTCATACCCACATTCCAGAAATTGGACGCCTGATTCTTCAACAATAATTGGGCCTGCAATTAAGCCCAAACTATTATTTCCATAACAAATCCAGTTTCCATTTTTTCTTGACACTGATGCCCTTTGATCAACTGCATTGTCTGACTCATGTTGGCAATCACTTAAAAAGGGAATAGCCAGAGGAGCTGGCAAATTAGAAAGCTGAGGCTTAGCCAAGTCTTTTGGAGGTGCATCATGAGAAATTATTGTATGGTCTAAGTTATATCAACCATTTAGGTGTTTATAGTCTTAGCCTATGAATTCGAATTTTTCAATTTATTGAAAAGAGTTAATATAATTTAGTTACGTGTCATTTACGAATTGACCAGAACCATATACAAATAGTAGTTCCGGATCATTCAATAATTTCTAGAGTCCTCAAGTTAAGAAAGTCGCTTCTTATATAGGAGGAATGCTTTTGAAACTTTCGTTTGCATATACAATTTGAAAGACTAAACTTCTCACACCAATTGAAACTTCCTGAATTGATGACAAGACCTATCTAACATTCAAATGTATCACATAATTATCAACTATATAGTATAATTTGTCTTGTAAAACCTTAAGCAGTCCATGGCATTCACACAACACATCTTAATTTAAGGTCATGCAGAGAAAATGAAATGTATAATAAAAAGCCTTGCCTTGTTAAAACTCTCAACCATGAAAGACATGAACACAAGAAGGCACTTATGTGGCTGAAGACAATTACCACATTAACCTACATTATCTTCAATCTTCTTATCTTGTGTAATGCATGGATAAGTGCAAGTGAATGTCCTCCAATGCACAAGTATAATTCATCCAACCTAGAAGCCATGAGGGTGAGGTTTGAAAGATGGCTTAAACAAAATGATCGAATTACAAAGATAAAGAGGTTTGAATGGGAGTGAGGTTTGAATGGGAGGTCCTTTTGGCATTTACCAAGCAAATCTTGAGTATATAGAGTGCAAAAACTCTCAAAAGAATTCCTACAATCTCACTGACAACAAATTTCCAGATCTTACTAATGAAGAGTTTGTTAGCACTTATCTGGGTTTTGGAACTAGGTTCCTTCCACACACAGGATTCATGTATCATGAACATGGGGATCTTCCAGAGAGCAAGGATTGGAGGAAGGAAGGAGCAATAACTGACATCAAGGATCAAGGCAATTGTGGTAAAGTTTCTTGAAATAAAAAGTGCATGTTTTAGGGGTGCCAAAGTCTGTTTTCTCAACTTCACAAATTATGCAGTTCAGCTATGTTACTAAGCATTTTTTTCTCTTTAATAAATTCTCATTTGAATCTTCAACATGATCACTATTGATTTTGGAGCCTGAACAAGTATATTAGATCCTTTAAAAAGGCAATGAAAATTAAAAAAGTGTCATGTCTGATTAACTCAGTTTTTTTAACTAGAATAGCACAGGGTTTTCTCCTGAAATTTCACACAACTTAAGGAACATTCTTACAAATTACAATAACTTGTTTCAAGTTATGTCATCATGCAGGAATTTGTTGGGCATTTTCTGCAGTGGCTGCTGTGGAAGGAATCAACAAAATAAAATCAGGGAAGCTGGTTTCTGTCTCTGAACAAGAACTCGTAGACTGTGATGTTGAAGATGGAAACCAACGCTGTGAAGGTGGCTTAATGGACACAACATTTGCATTCATAAAAAAAAATGGTGGTTTAAACACTTCCAAAGACTACCCTTATGAAGGGGTAGATGGCACATGCAACAAGGAAAAAACTTTACATCATGCAGCCAATATAAGTGGGTATGTAAAAGTACCTGCTAATGATGAGGCTATGCTCAAAGCTAAAGCTGCAGCTGCTAATCAACCTGCGTCAGTGGCAATTGATGCTGCAGGCTATGCATTTCAGCTTTATTCAAAAGGTGTTTTCTCTGGCATTTGTGGAAATCAACTTAATCATGGTGTGACTATAGTAGGGTACGGCAAAGGAATTTCTGATAAGTATTGGATTGTGAAGAACTCATGGGGTGCTGACGGGCGAATCTGGTTATATTAGGATGAAACGTGATGCTTTTGATAAAGCTGGTACTCGTGGCATTGCCAGGCAAGCTAGTTACCCTCTCAAGGATTAAGTAGTCCAGTGCTGTGGTTGTAGAATTAAAATTGTCACCTCAACAAATTATGTACGCTGATAATTTCATGAGAAGTTCAAGTATATAGACAAAAAGGAAAAAAGTTTAGAGCTACGAAAGGGAGACAAAATAGATGATTTGTTTAATTTTATATGAAGTAAATATGTGCTTAAGAATAGTTATTAAAACAGAATCAGTGGACTGATTCCCGCCCCCCCCCCCCTCTATTTTCTTAGATTTGGGTGATGAGCATGCTTTGTTCCAAGTATGCCGATGAATAAAATTCTTTGCATTTAAAAAAATAATGCTATGTTTGTAATTTTTCATGATTATATTTTTTTGTGATCATGAAAAGTATCCATTAGCTTTGCTGATAACTAATAAAAATTACTTTTAGTAGGATATCCTCAACCACTTTTATTGGAATCTTCCTTTTTATCTGCGTTTTTATTATCCATGAAACTTAAATCTAAAACTTTACTTAAAAGACAGAAATCACGTGTTAGTTTATTATATTTGAAAGATCTTTGAATAGTTGATTAATTATTTTATATTTGTATTTATAATTAATTTTTAATTGACTTTTTAATTAAAGTGAAAATAATTACTATGGGTAATTGTACTTAGATATTCAACAGATTATTCACATCCCTAGAGATTTGGGAACGGATTTTTTTTTAAAAAAAATGTGGATACAGGAACACCAAATATAATATCTCACTCAAACTTTGTCCATTGTCAATTCTTAAAATTTTCAAACAGCAATCTATTTTATCTTATTCTCTTTGCCTTGGTACAAAATTAATTCAATAGTAAAATGCTATCCATTTCCGTTATATATGCTCTCACTCTGGTTTTTAATGGCTTCATGTATCATACTTCCAAATATTTGGCAAATAGACACATTTCTCTGCGCAAGATCATCCTACAGTAGTGTAATTCATTCCGATTGAAAAAAATAATCACGACACCAAAATTCAGATGCCACGGCCCTATTGCAAATTGCAATACATGCCAGCCAGTTTAGCATTAAGAACTATACTTGGTCCACTCAATAATTTAACAGCTATGATTTAAGAGCTATAATGAAAATCTGTCATCTCCCACTCACCAATACTGGCCAAACCTATCTTCAAATTGGATTAACTTTCCATTTCAATTAATTTCTCAAATTGTTTCCCTGTGGGTGTGTGTATCAATAGTGCATCACAGTTTTTGTACTATAGTTGTAATTTGATGTACTTGCCAAATACAACTATATTCAGTCACTACTAAATATAATCTTCAAATCTAGTAGGGCATAACTGTCTCCAGGAAATCAATAATCTCAACAGCTTTATATATTTCCCTGTTTGATCGTAGTGCTGCCAACAATTTCACCAGTGTTCCTTGTCCCGTATGATCCATATTTCACTATTCATTAAATTCAGTGCCTTAGAAACTCCTGAGCTCGCAAACTGCACTCATAACAATGTTGTGACTCCAAATCCATAACCTTCAGGACTTGAACTCCAACTGATCAACTATACGAAGATATGATAGTAGATATATTACAAGTCCCGCAGTCAAGATGTTATCCAATTGATTGCACCTCAAGTAAAATATAAGATACAAAATGACTATGAGAGAGACATTGAGTTCATTATGCAGATGAGAGAAACTAGGATTTGAGGAACTGGAAGCAACCAGAAAGTTGAGTCCGTTGTGCTCCAATAGCCTGCTCTAGTTTTTATAATGATGACCATGGACTAATTGAAGGACATTGGTTCATAAAAGGGCATAAATGAAGAAGAAATTGGTGCATTGTTCATCTAATCATAGCTGTTGATAAATTAATTCGGTACTGGAACACCTTGTACCATAACAAACATGAAACCCTGCAGAGGTTTGTCAGAAAGATACTTAAATTTGATCAATATGGCACCTAAAGACTAAAGAGACAGTATAAATATGTGAAAAGATAAGGCCAGGGATTGAGAAAATGTAATGGAAGATTGCAGTGTTAACAGAAAACAACAGTAGAGTATCAGATGAAGTAATGTATTATTTGATTCACACTATAACCAGTTTACCAGTACTATAGAGATAAACATCAACAATAGTATGACTTAGAAGATGAAAGTTCAAAAGGGAAAGAGACAGAATGTAGAAAATGAGATTACAACAATTCTCAGTGCCCCCAATTCTAATCCATTCCCTGGCTTATATTCTCATTTCCGTACTAATGAACATAGTCCTACAAGAGTTGTTTAGGCTTCCTCAGTTTGTTACTCCTAGTCTCCTACGCCTAGCAAGACCTTTTATGCCTTTTGTTCCCACTCTAAACTCAGCAGTGCCAATAACTAACTCACCCATGTCAGCCACCCTCTCATTCATTACAAAAAATATCAATTTTTTTCTCCATCATGTTATAAAGAATGGAACATTACCAATGGTGAAAAATTATCAGATATAATTATAAAATCACAATAAAGTAACAACTCATTTGGTACATCAATAACAAAATTCATGATATGATATGTACACAAAATGGTACAGCACTTATGTCTAATTTAACAATAACAAACATATAACTATTTAAATATTACAATGTAAAATATGTAAAAATATATTAACAGAACCAATATACTGAACATTGAAATACACCACTCTAAATTAAATTAGTCAAATTCATAGTAAATAGCAACCAAGAATGTTGTGATATCATTATCATGTACTTGTAAAAAAGGTTCCCACATTAACAAGTAATAGATAAGCCTGTTTGTTAAGCTTGCCTAATAGCATAATGATCTTTTAAGCCAAATCTACCATAAAAAGAACAACAACAACTAATATCCATGGCATGAATAGCATACTAAAGAACCATTAATTATATGTTGAATGTTTAAGAGAATAAAACATCAATGTGTAAAAAAACAAAAGGTGTTAAGCTACCACACATAGTTGCCATAGTCAAAGGGAAGCATCGTATTATAGAATAAAATTATTATATCTATATTCTTCAACTTAATCCTGGTGCCTCCTCAATGATACAGCAACAACCAGTCAATTTAAAAATATATTTGGAAAAAGGTTTTATATCTTAAGTTGTACTGCATTCAACATATGGTTTCTTGTGTATCTTTCCTGAATGAAAACAAATTAAAAAGATGATAAATTCCAAGATGCTTTCTTCTTGTTCTCACTGTTTCTGTTGCTCATCAAATACTATGGAAAGTTCTTATGAAATGAACCCTGACATCAACTAATTCAAAAGCATATTAAATTACGATGACAAAGAACTCAGAAAGGGAAAATGAAGAAAATATTTTAAAATATTACCACCGTTTAATGTCAGGTAAAAAGCAAGGTCTTTTTCAATTCAACGGTAATGTCTCCTTCTAGATCTGGTGCGGCAACGAAAACTCCAGAGAAATACCAGAAAAATAACCAGAACCACTTGTAGAATAATCACCAACTTCAAACCTAAACCAGGAAGTTTCCATTTATATTTACCTATGAGTTTCTGAACACATGGAAGAAGTTCTTGGATAATAGGTTACCTGTATGAACTGATTCCTCTGACTTCACTCCATTTTGACTTGCTTTTGACTTGCAATTGCTAAACGTGGACTCAGCATTCCCACCCATGACACATGTGTTTGGGCAACAAATGGTTCCATCATATTCATCACTCCCATCACAACAATCTGCAGCAATATTGAATGAAAATTAGAAGTGGAACTTAAAGTTGAAGGTAGAAAGAGCCTAAATATGTAGATCCCCAGGAAAAGTAATCTCCATTGCCAATTTATGCGAAGGCAGATTGCTTGTGTGAAATGTTAAACCAGCTCAGTTGCAACATAAATTCAGATATTATTTAATTTAAATCTATATATCATTTAATCTCAAATAGGTAATGAGTTTAAATCAGGTCAAGAACAGTATAAGACAACACACCTAAAGTCAATCAAAATTTTATTCATTTATAAAGGCCATTCAAATCCATTTGTAGTAGAAAATATGGAGATTGAGAAATGTTTATGCATTTGAATGTCTAGATAACTTCAAAGGAAAACGTTGACTCTCCATCTTTTTAGAACACAAAGCCTTAATACTTTAGGTTGTAACTAGTAACTACTTAGATATCTAATCCATTCTTTTGCCTTGGCAAAACTCCAAAGACACGGGTAAAGTGCTATAACAAACAGACCTGAACAAAACTCAAAGGGAAACAGAAAAAAGGGGTACAAGGCAAAAATGCTTACCACAAAAATGATCATTAACATGAGAAGAAACTACAAACTGCGGCTTGCTACCAAGGTTTCTGCAATAAAATTTTCCGTTGGGGCAAGCTGAAGTCCCTGTAGTCAAATGAACAATAACATCCTAACAAGTTATAAATGGTAGGAAAATCCATGTCATTATTTTGCTAAAGTGATGTACATGAAAAAGTAAGAAAAATATTGAAATCTAGAAAAACAATCAACTTATCAACATTTGCATATGATCGAAGAATAAAAGTCAATGATACTAAAAACTACCGCTTAAGATAAACATATATTTTTCTTGTCTGATAGTCAATTTGAACAAAACTTAAAAGCAGTTTAATAGGTGCTTTTGGTGTTGCTCTCCAATCAGAATTGGTGTTTCACCTCAACAATCTATGTTGACCTTTAATGAAACCTTTATTATTCAAATTATCGCACTAAAACTCAAATTCTAATTAGAAAACAGCACTAAGAATACCTAAAGGATTGCATCAAAGTTTCATCCTTTTCAAATCTCTCTGAATCATAAAATCATCTGCAAATAGGAAATAACACAACCATAAAATTCATCATCTGGCATACATACCAGGCTCATCAGTGCCATCAGGACAATCACAGAAATTGTCATTGAGATGGTATCTGGAGAAGGATTTTGATCCATCCCTGCAACTAATCACCTCAGAGCTGTAATATTTCTCATCTGCACCCAAAACCCAATTCGAGATTCATCAAGATAATCAAAATATACATACAAATAAGAGCAAAATGATTTTGTGGGTGCGACAACGTGTGACTTGGGTTGAACACCCACTTGGGAAAAGATTCAAGCTTTGGTGTTTTGAAGCGGGGTACAAAGGGACCTACCTAGAGGGTGTATGCCGAGGAGAGAAGGGTGTGAAAAGCAACATGCGACGGAAGCGAAGAGAACAAAACATGCGAAGCGGAAACGTAAGAGGCAATGCGAGTCCATGTCTTTGTGGGAGAATGAATGAGATGCGATGGCCGCGAGAGAAGCCAGTATCACTCGATTTTCGAGGCTCGGTTTGTTGACTTGACTTGACTTTAACTAGGGCGGGTTTGATATTAGGTTCTCGGATTCACATTCCTAGCAATAACTTTTACTAAAAATATAGTCAAATTCGTAGATGTTGGGAATATAAAAAATATAAATTTAATTTTAAAATATGTAAAAGATATGATAAATTAATATTGTTAAATTTATGAGATTATTACGATAATATTTAAGGACTAATTTGATAATAGTTGTATTTTTTAAGATCAATTTGATATTAAATTATAAAATTTAGAACTAAATTGTTATTAAATTGTTCACAAGATTAATTTGTCGTACATTTTACATATTTAATGACTAAATTTGAATTTTCATTTTTCTTGAATAAATTTGGCAAAGTCTTATCCTTTTAGAAATAAATTTTACTGTTTACTTAATTCTTATTTTTGGGGGCATGACATTAATAGTAATTGATTTTATACTTATTAAGAAAGTTACTTAATTTTATTGCTAGTAAATTGTATTATTTTTAATTTAAAAATAAATATTTTTTCCAAAATAATCTTTCATTTCAATTTAATGTCAAGTACAAATCTCAAATTAAAGATATTTTAAATATAATTTCATTAAATAAAACAAGAATAGTTAAAATTTATTTATACTTGAAAAAATTATTTATAAAAAAGAATACAGAGAGTATTTATCACTGTTATCAATGACCAATCTTTGCGAAGAACTTGACCACATATTTTACAACCAATTTTTTTATCCACACCACATGACTTAAATTTGCTTAAAGGGGAGGTAGTTCAATTTTATTGTTGGTATGTTTCTAGCAATATTATAACTAGAAATATTATTTTCAAGTATATTTACAAACATATTTGGTTACATTTTTAAAAATATTTTTTAAAATTTAAAATAATTTAAATAAAAAATAAGTAAAAAATGGAAATTGTACATGTATTAGAAAATAACTTTTTAGGTTTAGCACACTTGGTAAATAGTTAGTTTTCTTAAACATGTTGATTGGGGTATGATTTCCTGTCATTCGCATGACAAGACTTTGTTGAGAGAGATAAAACCTACTTTGGTGATTTCTACACTTCAAAAGGAATTAGTTTACGTCTCAAAAGAAATTAGTGCAAGCAAACAAAACACAACTTTCCTTATTTATTATAGGAATTTTTTAGAATAAATTACATTCATCATTCCTTAGGTTTCACGAAATCAAACAAACACCTCCTTTTTTAAAACCATTACAATAACATCCCTTATAGGGGTATTAATGTAATGCATAAGGGAATGTAAGTGTAATGTTTTCAACCATTAAAGGGATGTTAGTGTAACATATAAGGGGATGTTAGTGTAATATTTTCAAACATAAAGATGAGTTAGTGTAAAAATAAAAAAAAATATATTGTCAACTCAATTAGAACATAATTTCACCTTGACCTTACTTGAAGTATCTTCAACTTGACTTCAACTAGAATAGTTTCACCTTAGTCTCGTCATAGTACCTTTAGCGCTCAACCTCAGTCGGAGTATCATTGACATGGTATGGGTCAAAGCAATTTCATTTCAACCTTAGTTGGTGATTTCACCCTCAACCAAAGTAACTTCAGCTCGACCTTGACCACAATATCTTTAGCTCAACCTTAGCTAGAGTATCTTCACCTCAGCCTCAACTAAAGAAATTTCAACTCAGTATCAAGCAGAACATCTCTAGCTCAGCCTCAGCACTAGTATATCCAAGTTAGTCTGAGCCAAAGTATCTTCGGCTCATCTTAAACCAAAGTATCTTTATCTCAGTCTTATTTAGTGTATCTTCAACTCGGTCTAGACAAGAATAATTTCACCGCGACTTCAATCAAATCATTTTCACCATAGTTTTAGGTAGATCATCTTTTTCTTTACCACATCTAGAGCATTATTAGCATGGTCTCAATCAAGACATATTCAACACTACTTCAATTAGTGTATGTTTAGCTCAACCTCAATCAGAACATCTTCAACTTAGCCATGGATCAAAGTTTTAAATTTAAGGCTCATGGGTTGCCCTAACCCACAAGGCCATATAGTCTTTTTAGCCTTGTGGGGCATTTTTGTCCCTCGTTCACGTGGCCTAGGGTCAAGTAGGGCAATTTGGCCCATTTTGTTAGCAAATCCAAAGTGTCCCATTGTTTTTATAATAGTAGTTTGGCTAGGCAAAGTATCATTATTGACTGAATAATTCTTCTTTATAGGTGTTAAAATTCATCTTAACTTTCTATCTTGATAAAGTTATTTCTTTGCATAGTATAAGTGAGTTAAATGTTTAACTCAAAGACAAACTTGTGACTTGCTATTTTGTCCAATAGAAGATTGTAATTTAGATGAACCAAATGCAATGTCAACTCATATATCTCATTTGAACAATGAAACAAAAAAAAAAAGATAAACTTGAATAGTAATAACTAAGATAAAAAGATTGTCAATTTTTTAATATTATTTTAAACAATTATTTTGAATACATTGGTAATGTAAATTTACGTTAAACTTTTCTAATTATAAAGTTTCACATATAGTAAGAATATTTTTTTTATAATAAGTATTATAAAGACATACTTAGAATGATTTTAATTGATTAATGATGTAAAAAAGTTACACTAACAATACATAGAAATTAAACTCTTCTTTCAAAATTCTCAATTTTGAAATTCATATTCTAAATGTATCCTTGTGATCTAATGTTGATTATCCATATCAAACATAGATAACTATGCACGATAATCACCCCATATGGCATCTTCCTTGCCTTGGCATTCATTGATTGAATTGATCACCTAAAAAATGTGAAACATAACAAAAACACAATTAATTATTTTTATGATTAAAAATTTTAAAAATTATTAAACACTAAATTTCCTAGGTAGGATGTTATTTGTTTTGGTTTGAATTATAGATTGAAGTGGTGTTTAAAACATTTCTTTTGTGTCTCAAGTATCAAATGAAATTTTCTATTGTAATTACCAAGACCTAAATTATTTCTTATACACCCAAAGACTAAATTAAAAGCACCTTTCTCATGCAGTGTTTCTAGTTGTTATGGTAGTCCCCATGTATGTTCTCATGAGTTACCTTGTAATGTTGAACGTGTTTTTGCATGAAATGACGAGTTGGTTGTTATAAAATAAAAAATTCACCAGTCACATGCAGGGAAGAGATACATACATATGGAAGTAAATGTGTAACATAAATAAGGGAAAAGATTATGTAAATGTGTAACACGATGAATTCAAATCAAATACTATTTTTAAAAATTGTTGTTAATACGAGAGTAAAATATGTTTTTTATGTATAAGTACCAAATTGAATCCTTTAAAAAAATTAAGTTAATTAACATATTTTGACTAAAGGTATTATCACACACACATTTGATTAGAGGTATTATTTCTCTCTCATACATAGCCACACACTCTTTACAAAATATGTTGTTACATATATGCTACCATATACTCTAACTTAAAATGATAAATTCATCCTTAGAAAATTGTTATTTGAAGAATCAAGACTATGATTTTTTTTAAAGAAAATGAAAGTATTTATTATATTTAAAAATATAAAAATCATTTAATATATACATTTTTGTAATTGTTCATTTCATTCTAAAATTAATATAGTATTATTTTCTTATAATAACGGCAACAAGATTTGAACCTGGTACAACCTGTCTATATCTCCTACCTCTAGTTGATTCTAGTATATTAAAATAATTATCATCTCAATATTACACTAGGATTAAGGAAATCCTAAAATCTAAAAAAAGATTGTTAAAATCATGATTCTAAATTGCTTAAGCTTTAAAGTTTAGGAATTAGGGTTGGTTTAATGGTTTCACAAGATAAGATAATTTATCCTATTTTGTTTTAAACCATTTCGTGAACCAATTAATGTACTATCAATGGTCATTAGTTACAATGTTGCATCATAGGGGAGTTGAAATAGAAAGAATGATAGGATAAATATTATTCTTTTTTACCTCCATGCACCTCAACATTGCATCATATCTTTATAGTCAACATTACTTACTATTGTTGTTGTTGTTATCATCATTTCTACCATTAATTATATCACTATCATTATCATCACCATTAAGTCCACCACATCACTGCTACCACCTTATCATTGTCATCATCCCCTACTTAATCACTATTATTTTGTCACAGTCATTAGTGCTATGTTTATTATTATTGCCACAGTTACTATTACCCATATCTCCATCTTTGCCACCACAATCATCATCATTTCTCATGTCACTTCAATTGTCACCACCGTATTCTTTCTTACTTTGATCTTGTTTTATTATTCCATCTATTGATATATGTATTGTATCTTAACCTCCAAACATACCTTTTAGTAAAACTAATCACAAGATAAAATAACAAACTTGAAACCACGTTATGTAGTTGTGTCATCCCACACCTCATAAAGGAAAAAGAGAATTGAACTCATCAATTTAATGTAATAAAAATAAAAAATTGATACCTGTAATATAGTATGGTGGAGAGTGTTGCTGAAAAGGTATGGCAACTTTTGGCTTCATATTCTGAAACTCTTGTAAATAATTCGAACAATAAGTATTATAAATATTAGAATCAATAATACCATTCTTTTTCCTATGAAGATAATTTGATGCATTATCAACATACGCTTTGTGTTCCTCTTTGGTTCCATTGCAAGCAATCAAATCTTGTACAGGCATAAATCCTAAGGAGGGAATTTGCAAAAGTTGAGTTTGGCTTCTGAATCTCTTAATTTCATCCAACACTTTCTTATACTCATTGTAAACTTTTGTGTACTCTCCATAAGGACCATGTATAGGGTCCCTTTGCCTACAACATGCTTCCCATATCAATGAGTCCACAACTTTTCTTCTATCTTCCTCTTTAGCATTCTTTACCAACTTGGTTATGTTGCTAACACCAAAAACCTTGTGCACAGCATAGAACTCGCGACTTCTATTTGATGGAAAGTAAGATCCCAATATACAGTTTTCATTGCATTTCTTCCTTTGATGCTTGCATGCTGCACATGCCGGATGCATTCCACTATTATTTCTTTGCATACTGTGAAGATATTTTAAGTAAATATGATATAAGCAATCATATATATAATGATTCTTTTTATGTAGTGTAAACAAATTATACAATTAACTAATTATAATTTGAAATAAATTTTACTTTCAAAGTAGATATTATAAAAATCAACAAATTTATCATATATGACAATCGTAATAGAATGATAATGTAAAATTTCTTTTTAGTTTCATCACAAAAATTATTTTCTCATCCTATATTGTAGGAGGAATTTTTAAGTTCAAAATACGTAATAATTTCATATATTTAATATTCTTTTATGAAGAAAAAATTTGGTAGCAAAAGGTTGAAACACCAAAATGATTAATAACATGCAAAACTTAATTCTTCATCCAAAAAAATGTTATACATTTCAACTTATATCCTACTCTCCCCATTTCATTACTAAGTCTTTAGAAGATAAAGAAAATGAAAAAAATAAAGAAAAAAGATGCTTTTGAAGAATGCAACTATCTAATTTTGTTGCAATAATTTTTGTATCATCTAAAACTATATGTATAATGTATAATTATCTTTTTTTTAGTTGTTAATTATTTTACTATGTACTAATGATTTAAAAGAACCAAAAGAAAACTTGAATGAGAGAAAGAGTATGATAGTACTTACGTGCAACACATACTAGCGGGTCATGCACATATTTCAAGAGAATTCATATGATAATGCAAATATATCTTAAATGTAAATCATCTGCTGCATTTGCAACATGATTTTCTATGCAACAAAAAATTTGGTTATTGGTTACACTCTCTTTTATTAACTACTACTTCAACAATTAATAAATGATCCGGATTTTTCAAATTGTAGCTTTAGAGAAATTTGGTTGCAAAAAATCCAAACATATTTCTTCTTTATAGAAGAAAAACACTCGAGACAAAAAAAAAAGTAAAATGTAAGATACAAACCTTGATCATAAAGTTGTAATTGTCTTCAAGTGAATGAAAAATCAATATCCATATATGTACCTAGTTATACAAGGGAAAAATATTGTTTTTTTAGGTGGAGCATGAAAAGATGGTTAAGTTTCATGTTTCTTGGAGTGATAATTATTTATGCTTCTTGTAGGAAGAAGTCTAAGTAAACTCTAGATGAAGGGTTACACTCAATTTGTTAGGAGATATTCACGTACATGTTTGTCTTAATGGAGGAGAGATAGAAAAAGTTATGAACTAATTATTTACACAATAACAACAACAATATTGGGCGACCACCTTGCTTTTTGGATTCTTTTTCTTCTTAGATTAACACATTTTAAAAATTTGTTTATTTATTTATTTTGAGTTTAATTTTTTAAGAATTTAATTAAAATGCATTGGTAGCGTAAAATTCTTTAATTGTCATTCAATCATATATAATTATTTTTTATCCAGAATCGTCATCATGTATAATAAATTTGTTGATTTTAATAATAGTAATAATAATAAATATAAATATAAAAGTAATACAAATGATGCTTTTCATTTATTGATAGGCTAAATTTCATCCTACACAATAATTAAACTCAAATTTTAGACTATCATATATTGATAATGTTATATTAAAATAGGTAATGAGATAATTTTAACACTTGATGCGTCAAAGTTATGAAACAATGGAACAATACATAATACATTAAACTCAAATTTTCATGCCAATATTATATATATTTACGTCATTCTTGTAACCGAATCTCTCATTAGTATGTTTATGTTGTTGACTGATTAAGCTTTTAGGGGTTGCTCATGCAACTTTTGCAAAGAAAATCATGAAAATAATCATTTGGCATGTTCTTGACGTGAGACAATTTGGTAAGTTTAATATTTTTATTATATATATTATTATGATATCTTTGAGAAGAGTTGTAAACTATAAATGTCATATCTATAAAATATCTATCCATCTAGTACCTGGAAAATAATTTTCAAAATTAGGAAAGTAAATCTAAATTATATAATTTTCTTAATTATTTTACTCAAAATTCTCTAAAAAAATATTATATATACAAAATAATTAAATTAAGGTGTAGATCTTGTTATATTTTTTATTTAAATTTATTATTTTAGAACTTATGTTTGGAATAACGGAAAATATTAGAATATTTAAATAATCAATTATATAATAATATAATTGATTATTTTTACAATCGATTATAATTAGAATCAAATTTTGTTTGGATAAATTTGATAAAAAGTGGTTTGAAAATAATTATTTTCATTTGGGTGCAACAAATTTTAGTTTTTACTCATTAAAATAGTATAAAAATAGTTGGGAAAAACAAGTTAGTGAAAAATAATCATAAGTTACAAATTTTCATATTATAAAAACAACTTATTTTTTAGAAGAAAAAAAAAACTTTATACAAATTTAAACTTATGTCTCAGACATCCAAACTTATTTTATAAACAACTTCTCGCTCCTGAAAGCAACTAAAATTTAGAACTATAATCTTTCACAAACATGAAATTAGTCTTCATCTTAAATTGTAGCTTACAACTCACAATGATTATTCTCCTTTTGCATTTTTATTATTATTTTTAAGCTCTTTAATTATTAAAATTTGAACAAATCAGTTGTCATGAGTAAACTCTCTACGTAGGTTAATGGAGTTCTTATCTGTCTTTTGCTCTAAGTCAGTGTAATTTATTGTATGATGTGTGTGACTTATATGTTTTACCAAATTATATATATATTATGTTTATATTTTGATTTCTTTTTGATAATAATTTTCTTAAAAACAAAGGAAATAATAGAGCCTCCCAAACCAAAGAAAGAGAAAGAAAGGAAAATAAGGTTTTAGAAAGAGAAACAACAAAGACAACAATAAATCAATAATGATGATGATGAATTAGATTGTGTGAAGGAAGAAGGGGATGTTCCTTCAAAGTATATCTAATTGTCTTTTTTGTTATCTCGATTATTAATACAACCGATGTAAAAAGTCTTTTTGATGTCATCATTCAACACTTCCACACTAATAACACACCGAAATCAAGTTCTTTCAAATACTTTCAAAATTGTAAACGAAAAATAATGTTCTTTAATGAGTTTTGTTTGAAATTAAACAATCTTTGAAAGTTGTCGTAAGCGCCAAAAAAATGCATTGGCATTGGACAAATATAGATCTAGGACAAATATAGATCTAGTTTTCATGGAAAGTATATGATTATTTTGTTTAAACAATCAAGGAACTTGTTAAACATTTTAATAATTAAGAAACTTAATTGAATTTTAAATTATAATTAAGGGATCAAATGTGTAATTGAGTCTGTAAGAAAATCATAATAAATGTACTAAACAATTGGAAGAGAATCTTATAAAATAAAATTGATAGAACAAGAAAGAAAAAGAAAAACGAAAAAATTACTTTTGCCTACAATTTCTATTTAGATGTAATGTACTTAAATAATAGCATAGACAAGTGTAAATAAAACATTATTAACGTTTATGGATTTTTTTTGGTGAATTATTTAACCTTTATAGATAATATATATATATATATAATTATGTAATATAGAATAACTTAAATATTATATTATTTCAAACTAATATTTAAATTTTAAATTAGTATTATATATTATTTTCCAATAATTATTAAAATAAAATTGTATTAATTAAATTAATTTCTAACATTTTTTTTAAAATCTATATATTAGTATCTTTATTATCACTAAAATAACTTTATGCAAATTAAATTAATATTACACAATATTTTTTTTATAAATATGTATTTTTATTGGACAAGATAACTAGTTTTAATTAAAAGTTAAAACTAAAAATTTTGAAATTTTTTACCAAACAACTTTTAACTTAAAAAATCTTATATAAGTTAAAAAATAAAATTGACAAACAACTTCACACCTCTTTTTTTATAGCTCTTTTGACTTAAAGGTAAGTTATAAGATTAAAAAAAAAAAAATTGGACCAAAATTCACTCTATACTTATGAAGTATTTTCAGGTTTATTGACGATTAATTTTTATTAAAAAAAATCTAACTGTTTCAATCTAATCAATAATCTTGAGTCCTAGTTTAATATCCAACTATGTTAAATGTTTAGAATGAGAAATATGTGGGGCATGTAATGATCCTATATAGATTAAGCATGATTACCTTCAACAAATGATAGTAATCAATTAGTTATTTATTTATTTAGTTATTTCTTTTGCAACTAAATTTGAAATTTTCTTTTTCTTTTCAAAAACTTCTTATCATAATTACAGGTCACAAGTTTTAAAATATATATATGAAACAATTTTTTTTATAATAAACATATAAATGAATATATATATATATATATATATATAATATTTTTTAACAAGAAATTCATATAGATTAACAAAATAATACAAAATAATTCTTACTATACTACAAGAAAAATGATCTATACCTATGAACAAAAAATGTCACTATAAGTGAAAAATCTGTAGGTAAATGTATAATATACTTTGTCCTATGAACGTTTCTTCCGTCAACTTTGAGGGGGCGTATACCGACGGCTAATAATATGTAACTATAGGTTTTACCTACGGATTTTTTTCCACCTACAATTACATTTGATTGTCACTATATGCTATGCCTACAATTTACAACGTGCGTAGGTAAAAGTCATTAAGTTATATCTACAACATCTAACTGTAGGTAAAAACATAACTTATACCTACAACCTCCAACTGTAGATAAAAGTCATTAACTTATACCTACTGTTGGAAGATTGTAGATACAAACCATTAACTTGTACTTATAGGCTTTAACTGTAGGTACATGTCACCTAATAAAAAAATCATGCTGCCCATTATTTATTGGAATGCTTTGAGTTTCCAAATTATTATTATTATTATTTAGTTATCTAGGTAAAATGAATATCAATTGTATCTAAGTTAATCGTCTAAACTTACGACAAGTTCAAGGAACTAATCTATGTAATAAAGTAATTGTTTTACTTAAAAAAATTCTATTAAACATTGGAGCACACATTGAAAATTGACAAACATAGACTAATTAAACTCTCTCTCTATGAGGGACTAAGGGGACAAAGGTCCATTTTTCAGGAAGTCACATAATCACAAAAATAAACAAGAGTATTTTTGTGTCCCAAAATACTTAACAAAGATGAGATGATATCCAGTATCCACAATAACCAACAAAGTAGTCACATCCAAGTACAACAAAGAACACTCCAATGGTTACAACAACGGGATCAGTAGCCAAGTGAAGGACTAGAAGCCCCCAAACTCCAACGGTAACAACAAAGAACAGAAAAGTAACATCTTATGACTATCACATGGATTTACAGTTCAGTAAAAATAGAAACTTTTAAACCATAAAAAAAAAAATCTAACCAGCAACATGGCGGTGGAAGAATGGATCTCAATTCTCTGCCATCCAGTTATAGGAGTCAAATGCAGTGTGATAGACGGGGAAATCTGGAAATCAGAAAGAGATTATTACACCACTAAATATTAGAAATTCAAGCCTACGGATATATAACATTATAGACATGGCATATTAGAAGCATATTGAGGTAGCATGGCCGTGGAAGCCACTAGGCGAGTGAGGCAACCACCTTAGGCCCCC
>PYAF01002461.1:0-14886 GCA_007407185.1 Glycine tomentella
ACCCGTTTTGGAATCGCTAATAACGAAGACGGTTCAATAACAACCGTCGTCGTATTAATCTACCACTACGGGCTGGGAAAGAAACCGTCTTTGTTAAGTTGGCATTATTACAAAAATGCCACCGCGCCATCAACAACGACGGTTATGTAACAACCGACGTGGGATCGCTGTCGTGGAAGCCCATTCGTGTAGTAGTGATTTTTCAAATAACACAAATCTGAAACCCAACCTCATCTACATGCAGGAAAATCGAACCGAACCTGACACTGCACAGAGGTCACTCGTCGATGATATACCGCCGTCGTCTGATGAGCCAACAATGTCTTCTATCGTCGGTCTTCCACAAGACGCGTCCTTCCGGCTTCCAGAAAGCCACAGTGCCAATGTCGAAGTCATTTTAGTAATCCCAGCAGAAAAGGCTTTATACAAGGGTAATACCGTCATAACACGTTATAAAAAAAATGAAAAAATTGGCGGTCATGGCACAGTTCCAAAGGCCGGGGGCAAAAAGGGAAGAACGAAAAAACATTTGAAATTTGGAAATCGAAAAAATAAATGATATAACCGGCGCACGCTTTCCGAGACGGTTTCGAAATCGTCTCCACCTCGAGATCTGCGTTACCATTTCAATCCAACGATCCGCGCTGTGTTGCGTAAGTTACGCAGGGGTTCGGGTTGCGTACCCTAGCCTCCGTCATGCTATTCTCTCTTTCGAGTTTCCACATCCATTGAAAGTGAAATCCCACATCATCTTTTTTTTTTTTTTTTTTTTAACAAACACCACTTGACTTTTTATGTTTATGTAAAATAAAATAGTGTTTTCTCGTTTAATAAAGATTTTAAGTTGTATTTTTTCTGTATCTACTGTCTTGTATTGTCAAATTTAGTTTCTTCTAAACCTTTTTTCATTTATACCCTTCATTTTGAATTTTCATTATAAGATTTTAAAAATTGATACCTAAATCATTTGAGCTATCTTTACACGGTTTTGAATATTTTTCTGCTCCCATTCTCAGTTAACCACAGTGAGTATTTCTCGTTCATTTCGCATCATTAATTAATTAATTAATAAAAAGGTAGAATAAATTAGTTACTAACATAGTAGCAACTTTAGTGGAAGAGGATGGGCTTGCGGCGATGAGTGAGGCGGAAACAAAAATCAAGAAAAAGAACCGTAACAGGAAGAGGGAACAATACTCTCATCTTCTACTTTTTTTCTTTCTAAATAATAATAATATAGTGCAAGCAATCTCATAATAGTGCCACACTTTTCTCGAGAAATGACTTGATCCTGCGCACCAGATTTGTTTCTCATGGTGGGGGATTTGTTCAGATTCCCCACCCTAGAAGCCGCCTATGGATTCAACATATCAAGGAATAACTTGCGCCATGATCATGAGTGACTAATTAAATCTCTTGTTACGATTTGTGAGGTATTCCATCTCAATCTCATGTATTATCTTTATAAAATTTCCGTCCAATTGTTGTTATATGTTATATTATTCTTGTTATGTTTTTAATGCTTTCTTTTATAGTTTAATCAGCCATGGAATGAAATATATATAATTGAGAAACCGTATTTTCATTTGGAATTAAAATAGCTCTAAGTTATACTTAAAAAAATTGATTTGATGATTTTATTGATCTATTTGATATCATAATTTTCTATATACATTATAATTTTTTTTGAGTACAAAGATAAAACTTTTTATACATTTCTAGGGCGTGTATTAATTATTTATCTCTATTCCAATGAATCGTTTATTGAATCATTGTAATCAATGTTGATCCCAAAGAAAGAGAAGAGATATTCGAAAAGTAAATTTTTATGATCCAATAAAAAATCAAACCTAGAGTACTTAATATATGTATTAAGATCAAGGAATGAGTTTTTTATTTTTTTAACGACAAATATTAATTATTAGTTTATTAATTTTTGTTAACGGAAAGATTTGAATCCATAAATTTTTATTTTATTTTTTTCCCTTGACCATCGAGTCAATCTTATAAGAGACTTATTTGGTATATATATCAATGATTTGTAACTTATCTTCTCATGTATAATTAAGGAATAAGTTATATAATTGAGTATTTTTATTTTCAAGGAATTGGATACAAATATAATTAATGCCCCTAACTTTCAATTAACATTTGATAAAGAACAACTCTTTGGATGTTTGAGTAACTCATAATTTCTAACAATTTTTTATTTGATAAATATATTTGTTTCATGTTTAGTGTTGATCAAAATTTTCAAAGTGTTAAAAGCATGAATTGGAATATTAATAATTTAAATAGTGACAAGGTATAAATTTGTAGGCATTGGATTAAAGTTCCTGGTAAGAAGATCCTCTACTTTCAATATCTATTTGTATGAATAGGCACACTTGCCTAGAGGTCAAGAGTCTCCAAATTTTAAAAAAGCTATAAATTGGTCTACTTACTTATTTAATTAATGATACATTAATATTTTTTATATAAAAAAATCATTTTCAATTTTTAGATAGATTTTGAACCTTTTTTATTTAAGATGTGAAATTTATTTAATTATATTCATCTACTTGAAAAATATGAAAATCAACCAATATTAAAAAATAAAAAAGAAGAACATAAATAAGGCGAAAATTACAAATGAGTCTTACTAGAACAAATAGAAAATTGAAAACTCTAATGTCATTTTCTTTTTTTATTGTTCATGAGCTCACTTTAAACAAATTTTACCATATTTATGGCCCCTTTTATTTCAAACAAATAATTAAACAATACTAATCTATAAAATTCTAATCAATATTCCAACATCATTTCAAAATGGTATCTATTTTTATCTAAAATTTGATTCGTAGCCATTTGAATGGAAAGATGAAATAAACTATGCAATCCCAAAATGATATTAACAGCACAACGAGCCCTTGAGCATGAAGCCTCGACAAGGCTAGATATGAAGTACTCTATATAGCAATATATGTATCTATCTTATAAAGTTCAACTATAGCTGTCTAAGATCTTCCTCGTTGTGAATTATTGATTGATAATTGGTATCAGGGTCAAGTGAACCTTCCTCCACTATTGGAGGAGGATGTAAAGAGCACTCATCTTTGTTGAAATGCTTTGCCAATTCAGTCATCATCTCCGAAAGGGATCGCTGAAAGTCTCGAGTTGTCCTGAACTTAAACAAATGGACCATGACTGCTAGCAATGAAATGAACAATATGATGATGAAAAGCCCCCCAAAGCTCTTTAATGTTAAGTTAGGGCTTCTAAATGCCATTCTGGTACTTGGATCTTCACTTATGACGTCTCTTGAGAAGTATTTCTTCTTAATCCCATCAAAGGTTGTTTTATTTTCAGTGACGTTTAAGATCGACCTCGAAAAATAAGGAACCAATGGAGAGTTTCGTGGGAATGCCTGAAGAAAAAAACAGAAAAAGTTGTTAAATTAGCAATTTCTTTCAAAAGAAATGTTATCAATACAAAGTTTTAATACCAGAATGCATTAAAAAGAGGAGTTGAATGGTGATGTACCAGCAGTATAAAACAGTTCTATATTAGTACTTAACTTTTTTCTCTATAAAGAGTGTGTAAAAAATGTGTAATACTCTTTTTTCTTGAGAAACTATTATCATATTTCTGTTGTCTCAATCAATATCTATATGATATAAGTTAGAATTTTTAATTTATCAGAAAAAATTAATGAAACTCAATTTCATATAATGATTGGCTGAGATCATAGTCACACATACATAATGACCTTGAACCAAACAATAACATGAACATATATATCATTTGATCAAATAAGTTCTTACAATTTTTTTTTATAGAAATTGCTTATATATAACAACTACAACAACTAAGATATTTAAAAACAAATTATTATCCTTCACTAATAAAAAAATTATTTGAAAAAATAATAATTGTGAGGGAAGAAATAAAATGAAACTCACTAAAAATAAATTAAGAACTCAAGTTGAATTGGGAGTTAAGAGTGTAAACTTTGTAATTGCATTTGAGAAACTCTTACAATCAATAGGCCTGGTTAATTTTAAAATTATGATCATAATTCATTATAAAAAAAAAAACACTGAAAAGGACAGATGCATGCAGGGACTTACGAAGGCAAATCCATCGGTTTTGTATGTTGGTCCAACAATCTGATACTTTTTGTAGCCATATTTCATGAGAAAGAGATTAATAAAGACAATTTCATCAAAAATAGCAGCAACTCCTCCATTGTTGCTTCCAAGAGACAGAGCTTGTTGATAGGCCTCAGGGCCCTGGTAACCCTTTAACTTAGATTCATTGAATCCTAACTTTTCAATTAGTAGCCTTTTCACAAAGGAATGCTGATGATACCCCACAAAGTAATTGTTTGTTTTTATCTCTTCTACGTCCATAAACACAGGTTGCAGTTTCTGTACCGTGAGAATTGAAGCTAAACTTGCAGTGTAACTTTGGGTTATGATGAGTACCACAAAGAACCATATAATCAGCACAAATCGTGACCAGTTGTTCTCTACCTTCTCCCCTGTCATCAAAGGTTTTTAGTTGAAAAAGTCGAATTTAAGAATATAGATTTTTTTGGTGAAGAAATCAGAAGGTATTAGTAATTTTGTATATTAGTATTTTGTACAATATTTGTAAAGAGTAAAAAGGAAATATAATCTCTTCTAAAATCCCGTTTTTTCCATTTTAATTTTTTTAAGTGTTTGGTTTCACTTTGGTAAATTGATTTCAAGTTCAAAATTGATTTTAAATAAAATTTTCCATGTTTGATTTCACTTTGAAAAAGATTTCAGATTTAATTCCAGACCCATAATTAATTTTTATCTATAGCAACTTGAGAAGTTTCTATTTAGATAAATTGTTTTTATAATGAGTTTTACTGCTCCTAAATCTTAACTTGATCTAATAATAAAAATATTTCAACATAAATAAATCACTTGACTTGAAAATCAATTTTAATGAAAATCAATTTTATTGATTCTAATCCAAACACACATTTAAGTTAAATTATATGCCTATATAAAAGATTATCTGTCAATACATTTTATGCTAAATGCTATGCTGAAATATTATGAAATATTATGATGTGACATGTATATAATCTGAAGACTCTGCATGTAATTTGTGTTAGAGAATGTACTATGAGCAAATACGAGTGTTGAGAAGGAAAACCAGAGAGCCATGCCGATTTGGTTCTTTGGAGTGCCCCTGAACTCCGAGTTTGAGCGGTGTTCGAAAAACCAAACGATGAAGCCTGTGAAGATGAAAGCTGCACCAGTCGTCAACCAAAGGTCCCAACTAAATGGCTTCAGGAAAATCCACATGTTTTGTCTCTCATCATGCTTCGCCAAAACCAGCATTGCCACGCCTGATTCTGAAAATGGCATTGTGAAATCAACATACTCTGAGCGCTTAGCCATAATTGTCACGTCCCCAACCACGGCATCATACTTCTGCATACAAAAGAATGAAGCCCTAAGGAATAAAAATAAGGTTGATCTTAAAATATTTGGTGCTGTGGGTGAACTCAGAAAATATATTCTCATAATAATTTGAATTTTGTCTTTCTTACATTTTTTTTTTTTGGCTGCAAAATCAATCAATAGTTCGTTCATAATCACAATTTTCAAAACAAAATTTCAATAGATATCAAAGCAAAATTATTTAATATTAATATAAACTAAATAAGATTGACACTCTTGATGGTCGTCCACCTCGATCGTGCTTAGGCCACTAGATCATTAAGAGGGAAAAAAAATAAGAAAGCTTTGTGAAAGGAGAAAAACTGAAAAACTTGCCTTCTCTTTAATTTGCATAAGAAGTTCATCGTAGGTACCAGCCGTCTCTCCATGTTTCTCAAAAGGCAAGAGTTCATAATGCAGGGGAAAGGGTAAAATCTTCAAGGCTTCAAAGAACACATCAAAGGAGAAGTTGAGAAATTTCTTGAATTCATTGACACTATTTGTTGCTGGGATTCCAATCCTCAACTTTGCTGGGGGCTCTGTTGTGTTACCAGGCCATTTTGGTTGCTCTAATTTAGAAAGCCCCCTCTCTGGCATCCAATTTCCAATGCTCCTCTCTGTTTGGTCCACAACATTGAACACCTCAAGAATTGATGGCTCTAGTTGTCCTTTAACCAAATGGAAATTACCAGAGAGGCCATGGAATTTGGTCGCCAGGATTGTGTTGTGAAGGGTAGTAGTGGTATTTTCCCCCCACACTTTCTCCACAGCCTTGGCTAATGCCCAAACAGAATCATAAGCCCACAATCCAAAGATGGTTACAGTATTTCCATATCTTTCTTTGAAGTTGTCAAGCCTTTTAGTGTGTTTTGGGCTTGGCCTAACTCCCAACACACCTTCCATGGTTCCTATGCATTTTAACACCATAGGGTCTACCTCTGCAGATAGACCTTCAGTAACTATCCATGCATACCCAATTGTCATCATCCCTTCTTTCTTTGCAGCCAGAAACACCTTGCACCCAAGCTCAGTGCTCATGTGAACAAGAAACACTTTTGTAGCCATTAACTTCAGCTTCTTGAGCTCATTTGAAATCTTGGCGCCCCCTGAACCTGGACTAATGACACTTCTGTAAGGCACTCGGGTGCCAATTTTTACAAAGGCATCGTTTAGATATGGGATAAGACCATTGCCATATTCGGTGTCTTCGTATATGGGGATTATTTCGCGCCAACCATTGCCTTGGACAATGGCAGCTATGGCTTCCACCTGGGAGGAATCATCCCTGGCGGCGCGAATGAAATAAGGCTTTCGGGTCGAGGAAAGCGATGGACTTGTGGCGGAAAACGAGATCACTGGCACTTGAGCTTTGCTTCCAAGTTCTATGACGAACCAAGCTTGTTCTGATGTTTGTGGTCCAATGATTGCATGCACCTTCTCATTTAACAATTCTTGAGCTGCATATATAGTGTCATTCATGGTTATTATGTTATGTAAACTATTCTTTAAACTAATTAAAGATCATATATAAGTAACGGGAATGTAAATGCTAAAATTTGAGAGCCAAATTTAATTAAAGCTGCTAGGTACATATAATTTATTAATTATTACTTAAACGAGTTTTTTAGTTTTATTCGTAGGAATGGAATACATATATCACAGAATTTACAATAACTTTAACTTAGGTATCCTCAATTCTAGACCCTTGCCAATTAAATGAGTTTAATAACACTAAAAGAGAGGATGAGAGAGCTTCATTGAATGAAAATCCATTCAACAATTGGTAAAAAAAAAAAAAACAGTACCAAAAACTTTTAAATTTCTATTCAAATCATAGAATATAGTATTCAATTATCTCAAATTAAAAGAGGGGAAGGGTGGGGAAATGCTACCTACAGATGCTGCTGTGACAACATTTTCCCGAGAGTCTCGGGTTTGAAGATCAAGTCTGGTTTTGTAATGAGGGTGGCGTTCATAGAAATCCTGGTATGCCATCGATATGCAGTTATTAGACATGCTTCCAATTGAGGAGTTCAAATCAAGAACTATCCCTATTGGTATTGGTATGGCCTCCTTTGCCATGAAGGGTCTTCCCCATAGGCATAGAAGAAGAAAAAACTGAAATAGAAGGGAATAATGAAGACTTAGACTTTCATGCAGGTTTGGCATTGTCAATTAAGTGACAGAAATTTCTGTTGATTGGCGTCCACATATAGTCTTTTATTGAATAGGTTAACCCACGCGGATTCCTATCTATCACAAATAACACCACCATGTAACTTATAGAATGACATCATAGGTAATCTCTATATATAATATATATTTTAATTTTATTAAGTCAACTGTTATATTATGTGATAGTATATATTAAATTTTACATAATTTTATGCAATAAAAAACGTTTATTTATAAATATATATATATATATATATATATATATATCGGTTAAAAAAGCAATTATGTGAAATATTATTTAAAAATTTGTAAATTCATCTATTATACTAGAATTTTATATATATGTAACAATTAGATTTATAAAAGTAATAGGTTAAAGTAGAATTTATTGGTCATTCGTATGAATTTTTGGTTTCAATTTCCACTTTAGTTTTAAAAATTCTATTTTGATTTTATTAGATAAAATTGATCCTTTTATTAATTTTTTTGTATTAATAATGTTAATTTTGATGTGACTAATACTCATTTTGACATGAAATTTTTCAAAGTTTGTTATGTATAACTAAGTAGATTTATTATATTCTTTTCTAAAATTCTTTTCAAAGTTTGACATGTTAACTACTACCTCTGTCCCTAAGTGTAAAACTCTTTTAAATAATTCACATCCATTAAGAAAATTGGTTAATTTAGTATGTAGCATTTAATTTATTAACAATTTATATTATTTTTCTAAAACTATTCTCAAAATTATTGAGACTAGTTATCTATCTATTTTTCCTCTTAATTACTTTTCACTAATTATGTGTGTTGGTTATCTTTTCCAATCTTATAAGAGAGATAATGAATTTATCTTATTAATTATTATTTATTGTAAAAAAATTAATATACTATTTTCAACAAATAACTAATGCAATGAACTACTTAAAGAGTCTTATAAAAAGGGGGTAAATAAAATACTCTCTTTGTCCCAAAATAAGTGTCGTCTTAAATTATTTTACACAAATCAAAAAAGTCAATAAATGAATAAAAGAGAATACTAATTTTACTAAACTAATTATATTATTAATATTACATTGAAAAACTAAAATGACACTTATGAAGGATATTAGTAAAAAAAAGTAATTAATATTACATTGAAAAGCTAACATGAACTTATTTTGGGAGAAATTCTTTTTTCAAATATGACACTTATTTTGGGACAAATGAAATAAACAAAAGAGTCTTACAAATAGAATGAAGGTAGTATAAGATATTCACTTACTCTACTAACGAGTTTAGAGAGAGAGAGAGAGAGAAAATGAGTTAGTTATGTTTTCTTCCCTAAACTTTTTGTAAATTTTACCTTTAGATCCTAAATATAATATTGACTATTCTTAGTTCCTACATTTCTACTCCATTAACATTTTTGGTCCAAGTTGTCAAGTATCATTGTTTTGTCCTAAACAAAATAGGACTAATCTTAACTCCTACATTTCTATTTTGTTAACATTTTTTGTCTATGTTATCAAGTATCATTGTTAAGTGATTAATGACTAGCAACCACGTCAGTAGTGATAACCGATGTCGTATCACGTCAAAACAATTAAATTATGCTAATTCTGTAGTATGGGATTAACCTAGATCGATTTAGAGACACAATCAATATGATTCCAACTTTAAGTCACTAGTAAATAATAGGAGGATTTTTATCAAACAGTTTGCATGTGATAAACAAAAATTGCGAAAACACAAACTACAATTGAAGGAACTAAGATAATTGATTAAAGTTATTGTAAAACAGATTAAAGAACATCAATCCAATTTACCAAACCAAACAATGTGAGTTATCATAGTCCTCAGATAATGATCTTGTCATGAAAGTTCAGTCAATTTCATTAGAAGCAGTTCAATCGAATTAATCCCTAAATTAATTGAAGCCACAAACCTAATTGAAATACCATCCAAATAATATGTGATTAAAATTTGAAATTAGGAAATGAATCCATAACCTAATCCGTTTTCAATCCTAAACACATTTATAATCATGAAAATTGAATAGTAGAGGATTGAAGAAGAAAGTGAACATTCACACATAAATTAAAATACAAAACTAGAACTCAAATTCTCCTTGCTTTGACTGGATCCTTGAATTGATTGATTCTTTAACCTTCCATGATCATCATCATTCATCAATGGAAACCCCACAAAATTAGTGCAGCAAAATGGAAGAACAGAAATGAAAAATAAAGAAGAAAATGAAGAACAGTTGAGAGAAAATGTTTTAATTCTGAAAACTTCTAAAAGAAACTACAAAATATGTTTGTGCTAAAATGAAGTGTAAAAATCCAAATAACAAAAATCACTAAAATATAGTGACTGAATCAGTAGGAAAGGATGGGCCATGATTAGGCCCATCTAATCTAACTAATTACTAATTACATCAATTCGCAGCCCAAAATTCAAGTGCAGTGGTTCTTACTTCCAAGCCTAAAATGACCCTCAAAATGACAAAATTGGCCTCGGCTCATCTCTTACAAAATTGTATATCTTTTCCTTATCTTTTCAAGGAATACTCATATACTCAATTTAGAGTTCTGTAGAGCTCTCTAGGTCCTACACAAGGAAGATAGGTGAAGTAAGAAAAAAATCTGAAAATAAGCAACAATTATCAATTAAGCTCACTTGTTTGCCTAAGACAAAAACTGAATTAGAATGAGAAAATAAAAGTCCAAGAGAAGTCAAATAAGCTAAGAAGAATAAAAAAATATTAAACTAATAATACTCAATCAAAATACCCCACACTTAGACTTTTGTACTCCTGGGCAAAACTAAAAGAAAAACTAAGAGAAGAATTCAAACTAAAGTAAACCACAAACTAAAAGAAAGGTAAAAACAAGGCATACACATTTTTCAATGGATCCTAACAATGCACAAAAGTGAGAAAGATGAAAGATGGAAGAATGATATTAAGGTAAAAAACAATCCATGAACACATGATCACAAAGTGCAAAGTGAAAAAGTAGTCAAGTTAAAATTAAGAATGAACCAAGGTGATAGAAATCTCTCAAGGAGCAACACTCAACCTCTTCTAATGTGTATGAGTTTATGTTTACACTCAAACACCACATGTAACTAACACATCCAAATTTTGACAAGACTCTAATTCATTCAACTTGAAATACACATGCATCAAAAGATCAAAAGAACTTTATAGATTTGTAATGTATGGCTTAGGTAAAGGATGAATAAGAAAATGATATTTAGGCTAAAACTAAGAGAAAAGAGGGGCAATGAGGAGTAAGCCAACAAGTAAAAAAGAGGGGTAGACACAAAGAACTTACAATGATGAAAATAAATCACAACAACTTTTATTTCTTTTTCTTTTTCTTTTCTTTTCTTTTGCCTTGTTTATACATTTTTTTTCTTTGAACTTTTGCTTTGTAAACTCTTTCTTTTCTTTCCAAATCAAAACAAAATAAAAATACCCCACAATTGTTTGAAACCCACTCCCAAAACAATTCCAAGGCCCCTTTTCTCCCTAAAGTTAGGATAACTTGGTTTTTCCATTTTTCAGTTTATAATGAGCTACAGAAGAAAGAAAAGGTTAAATGCTCAAAAAGGGTAGCAATGGATATCAATGCAAGGATAGTTTATTTGGCTAGTGGATAAAAGAAAGAAGGCCTAAATCATCTCAATCAAAACATGTGCAACAAGGAATGTCAAAAGAGGCAAGACAAAACATAGAGTAATCTAGCACAAGGATGAAATCACACATGAAAGAACATGAATGAAATAATGTGATTCATCCACAAAGGCCCAAAAACTCACAAGGCATAATTCTATCACACACGATTCATCTTAAATTCTATTTCTCAAGCTTACTTATCACTTCAACAATTGCAGCAATAATTCATATCAAGCATGAAACCTTTCAATCCAACAAAAATTAAACAAAATAAAACAAAAAAAAAAATACAACAAAACAATAATAGAAACAACAACAAAAACAGACAGAAAAAGAAAACAGACTAAAAAATTAAAATAGATAGAATGTAAAAATAGAAACAGAAACAGTAAACAGCAAGGAGAAACAGATAAATAGAAACGTAAACCGAAAACAAAATGTAAAAACAGAAAACAGATAACAGATTTTTCTAAACCACGGTAAGTTAAATAAACAAGAATAAGAAAAATCACAAATCAATGAACCCATGAATCAAAACTTATAAGCGTAAAAATCAAAGAACCCTCTTAATCTTCAAAATCTTCCAATTTGTAATCCCCAACCCCACTTCTCAAACAAACACTAAACTTTTCCATTTCAATCTCACTCCCACAAATCCTTTTCCTATATAAGTAATAACATTCATAGAGGGCAACCACAAGATGATGGTGTCAAGAGAATGAGACAACGATGACAAGTTTCAATTTGTGTAGTGTGTTGTTGATTTTGCTTATTATATCACTTTTTTTTTTTCAAATTTTCAAACCTCTTTTTCTGGCGATTTTACATTGCTAAAATTTTATAGTGCCTTAGAAATGCTAAATATTCATGAACCAACAACATTTTATCATGTGAGTGTTATGTGAAACTAAGGGTCTAGATGCCACATCATTGCTTAATAGTGATATCTGATGGGAGGGATAAAAAATTGACAAATAATGACTGAGGGACTAAAAGTAAATTTTGTGAAAAGATGAGAAACTAAGACCAATAAAAAATGATGATGGATTAAAAGTGAATTCTATGAAAAGATTAGAGGTTAAAATCATAACTTACCAAAATGAATGTCATGACAGACTAATTTATGATGTGACAACTCATGTAACTATCATGTAACGTTAATGCTTGGTGGCTAGGATAAATATTAATGGAGTAAAAATATAAGAATTAAGATTGGTCAATATTTTATTTAGAGAATAAAACTAAAAATTTTGCAGGAAAAAAGTTATGAACAACAAACATAATTAACCTATACAAAATTTTACATAAATCAAATATTTGTGTGTGTATAATCTTATAATCACTACAAAAAAGTTGGTATCTAGTGACCGATCCTTTCTGACGATTCTATAAAACCGTTAGAAATATATTGATTTCTGACTCAATAAATTAGCCTCCACAAATCATAATATTGTTTTTAGTATTTAATATTTAATTTTATTAAAACTTTCCTATTTTTTTTTCATATTCCCCATCTTTTCATTTCTCTCTCGAATGTTTGGTTTTACCCATTACCTGACACTGACTCTCACACTATCTTCTTTCTTAGTCTCGTTAGTGTTTTGATTGAAGATCACCAGCGTTTTAGAGTTCTTAAAAGCAATCAAAACTCTTCATCTACATTTCCCAAACTCGTGTGAAGTGATGACAAAGTCACGAAGCGATTGTTTTGATCCTACCATTTTTCGATCCAAACTCGGTGATTCAAAGTGGCTCCAATTTTCGCTTTTCCAAATCGAAGACTCGACCAATTTCCAATCCACACTCAATTGATCGTAGCATGTCTCTTACTTACCAGAACCGAAAGCCCTAACTTTTCAGCTTCTTCTTTATCCATCGCGCAGTCTCTGTATTTCGGCTTAGGGTTTCGAGCATAATTTTTTTTCGGAGGAATGATCTTCGATTTGATTTATATATTTCATGTTTTATGTGCGTGATTGTTTGAATTTGAATTTGAATTTGTAATTGATTCATAAATTGATATTTTCGTTTGTTTATCAATTTGGTAAAGGAAAAGGATTTTCAGGGGGCTTTGATGCTCATCTCAATATTGAACAAATGAACAAAGAGTTTAATCTGGATAAGCACACTGGTTAAAAAGTAAGTAGCCTTATGATCTTCTTAAACTTGATTTATATGGCTTATTTCACTACAAAAAAACCAAGGAACTAAGCAAGTCATGCTGCTAGGTTGAACCTGCAGAGCTCTCCTTTGAAATTGCTAAGATGACTCCAGAGATAAGGCAGCGTCCAGAAGTTATATGTTGCTAACTGACTTCTATAGAGGTATATTTCTTAGATAGATGTGTATATGTGTTGTCTCATTTTTCCATCTTTTCTTGTGTGAGGGGAGAGCGTGGGTATTGAGGGCACGGGGTAGGGGATTACTTTGCTGAAGTTTCCAACTTTCTCTTACATTCACCTTTGTCATTTTAATTGGGATGAAGGCATAGAAGGTCTCTTGGAGTATCATGGGTTCTTATTTCTTCTTTCATTGTTTTTGAAAAGAAATGTTTCATGAATAAAATAGAATTTTGCACTTACTACTAATATGAGCTTCTCTCCATCCAATGACAGTTTCATTTTTCATTGCTACTTTAAATTTTATAATATACATAGTGAGATTGTTTCATCCTACCATGAACCTGTGTCCCTTTGTTTGGATTACAATAATTTCTCCTAGGAAAATAAAATTGAAGGTATGTTTTGGTTCTATTTGAAGTCACATTGTAAAAGATTGTTTCTTTTTGGTGTAACATTGAAGGTATGTTTTGGTTCATGTTGAGCGGGTAATTTGTCCCTTGATATGTATCACTTAACTGGTTTGTGTTATTTATGAATAATCCAACTCAAGCACAATATTTGTCACTTAACTCGTTTGATCCTTCTTGTTGCCTTCTGTTACGGACCCAACATATGAGCCTAATAAGGTGTCCCAGTACAGTGAGGTCCATTAAGGACCCATTAGCTCAGAATCTCAACAATAACTGGGGAGATCCCAACAACGCGAGAGGAGATCCCAACAAACAGGTATTCTAATACCAACAATCAGGGATTCTAGCTTATCCAATCAAGATGTGGCAACAACTAACCTAGAGGTAGCTCATCAATAAATATTTTAAAATAAAACATTATATAGACACAGCGGAAGTCATGCCTTTATACATACTCTATTAATTAACAATACATAATTTTTGGTACAAATATTTATCATCAATAAGTGATTCTATGATATCATCGTTTCCAAAATTCCACAATCAACATAAAACAAAATAAATTAATTGAGGAAAAACATCAATTAAAGTCATCATTTCCAACAACCATTTTATCATCCAATTGTAAAATAAGGCTTGCTAACGTAAACTTATAATTATAGATCTTTATTTTACAAAAGGAGCAACACATCGTATAAAATATATACATAAACAGTACCAATCTCATATACACATCATGTTTACCAATTGATCCGTCCGTAGGATTCAAACAGATACGCATATGACAAATAAACATTTATATTCAATCATCATATAAGGAAAATCATGAATTC
>PYAF01002461.1:19303-60118 GCA_007407185.1 Glycine tomentella
AAGCCTTCTTTTCTATTCTGTGTTTTTCTGATGGAAGAATAACACTTGGTGTGAAGGGGAGAGAGGACCAACCCTATTTATACATAATTGTCTTTAATCTGGTACGTCCATCATATACCATATCAACGCTTGAGATCAATGCATTTTGTAACCGTTTTGTAGCGGTTAATTATTAATTGGGCCACATCAATAGTTGTGATTGTTCACATTAATAGTTGTAACTATTCAGATCAATAGTTATAACTATTCAGATCAATAGTTGTAACTATTCAGATCAATAGTTGTAACTGTTCATATTTCCATTATGTGGGAATATATTTCTAACAATGCTTTTACAAAAAAAATAGTGTAAAAAAGCAAACCATGCATTTTTTATTAGCTTGGATATGTTGATTTGGATTCTAGCACGTGATATTCTTGGCTTCAAATAGGAATTATGAAAGTGGATATATATTTCTTATTAAGGTTAATATATTGGATAAAATGACAAATAGGCTTGATATGATTCTTAATGAATTAATAAAATAATATTATTAAAAAATTATGAAAGTGGTGAATATACTTTTAAGAAGAAATTTTTTATCTCTTAAAAATTTTAATTAAGCGTTTCTCTTTTGTTATTTTAGGTTGCAACTGAGCTTAATTTACAACTGGATGCAAGAGGATCAGTTGTTGTTAGTAATATTTGATGTTATTTTCAAATCCTTCTAGTTTGTTAGTTTTTTTTTGTTTTTAGGATATTATGGATTTTAACTTGTATTTGGAAATGACATTGAATCTGTCTAATTTTGGTATTTTGTTTTTGTTTACAAGTGAAAGAGAAAAAATGGGTGATATTTAAGGGAGAAGAGCATCTTACCCATATTCCAGGTATATATTTTACATTGACCATCATTAAATTACTAAATTCCTATGTCTATTATTACATTTTGATTCAGGGATGTCCGATCATTTTATATGTTCAATTTATTCAGAAAAATCTATAATTTTTTTATCCTATTTCCCATTCTTAAATTAATAGATAATTATTGATTAATAGATAATTATTGTTTGATTGTTCCAACTCCAAAGGTAAATTCCAATACATCTATAATTTTTTTTTATCCTATTTCTCATTCTTAAATTAATAGATAATTATTGTTTGATTACTTTAGTTGAATGGATATGTTGGTTGAATGGGTAGTGTAAAGAGGCTCCAACTCCATAGGTAAATTCCAATACATCTATGTATTTCCTCTTGCTAGTACCATAAAGTTATCCAAAGACAAAGGATGTTTCTTTTTATTTTCAGTTTATGGCTAGGCTAGATAATAGGATGTTGCTTACATTGGTTTTCCTTTAAAGTTTTGTTTATCTTGAAGGATTGATTTGCAATGAATAGGTTTTATTTATCTATTGTCAAAACTCTAACTCTTCTTTCAACATCAACCAAAACCTTTCTCACTAGGCAGGGATAATTACATGAATCAAAAGAGGCCACAGTGTTTTATGGTGAATCATGTCTATAAACAAACCATTGACCTCTAAATCCTTCTGACATGCTTTACATTTTGAATGTTGATTATGGCCTCTGCAAATTTCATCATTTAGCAAGAAAAAGGTTGCAGATAGATAAGCTTGCTTGGGATTCATTGCAACATCATGCAGAACTTCTTTAACAGAGCTTGGAACCATGGGTGCAGGTATTTTTTTGATATTTTTATTTACTGGTTTTTCCATGTGTTTCCCATTCTTTAACAGAATTTCTCTTGAAATTTTCAGCTTTTCTCAATTTGAAATTTGAAATTTAAAATTGAACTTTAGGTTGCTGCTCTCTCTCTTTCAGCTTTTCTTAGTTCTCATCTTTCCTCAATCATGGCGCTTTTCTCCTTCTACTTCTTTTTCAATCTTTTTTTCCTTCTATTTTTTATTTTTCAGTGATTTTATTTCTTGTCAATAAGGGCTGAGGATGGCTGTGGAGATTTTATATCTTTAAGCTTCAAATCCCTAAAGCTTCACCGATGCGCCGCCAGCATTTAAGGCCCTAGCGCTGCTCGATTTCAACCCAAAGGTTTTCAAGAAGGAGAAGATTAACAATGTTTGATTAATTTTAAGAATATGGTTGTTGAATTAAGATACCTATGATATAATGATAAAATACATGAAAAATCTACTTACATTGCTTGATTTTGACTGAATATGTTTGTGAACAGTACTCTCAGGCATTCAAAATGTAAGAATCTATACCTACAAAGAACTAAAAGTTGTCTCTGACAATTTCAGTTCGGCCAATAAAATTGGGTAGGCGGAGTGGATTTGGTTCAGTTTATAAGGTAACTAATTAACTTTCAAGTATTTCTTTATGGAATCATTGTATCAATTGGCTTGATCATTATCTTTTTCTTCCTTTCCTTATCAGTGAAACCTTAACAATATTATGGTGGATGATCAGGGATTGCTAAAAGATGGGAAAGTAGCTGCCATAAAAGTACTTTCAGTAGAATCAAGTCAAGGGGTAAAGGAATTTATGACAGAGATTAATATGATTTCAGAAATAGAGCATGAAAATTTGGTTAAGCTATATGGTTGTTGTGTGGAAGGGAATCAGCGAATCTTGGTCTACAATTATCTTGAGAACAATGGCCTTGCACAAACACTTCTAGGTAAATGCATTATAATTTTGTGAGTTAATTTTTCTGGGAAAATTTGAGAACAAGACATCTATTGTATCATTTAGAAAATATGGAGTTGTTATATTAATTTAATTTCCTTACCATTATTCTTGTTGAATAAGTTATTTTCTCTTCACTTGCAAATATCATTTTTGATTGGAAAACATGATCTAGGATTTGCATTGGGATTGAGGGTGGAAACAGACCAGGCCAGGCCAGGCTTGGTTGGCCTGATTTAAAAACATAAAGTTTGGCCTAGCCTATTTACCTGTCATAGACTTTTTTTTAGGCTTGGCTTAGCCTATTTAAAAGCCTAGTTTGGCCTACGAGCCTATTAAAAACCTATTTTTTTAATAGAAAATTTAATTTACAAAACACTTTAAATCAATTTAGGAAAGTTAAAGAAATATTTTTTAAACATAAAATGTCTCAACATCTTACTTATATTTCCAAATAAGTAATAATCATTTTATGAGATTTTCAAGCTGATTTTTTGAAGTGATTGATCATCCACCTTCATAATAAGGAAATATATTTTTAGAAAGTAAATATATTATTTTTAAGTTCTAATATATATATATATATATATATATATATATATTAAATAGGCCAACTTGATAGGCCTAACAGACTTTTTTTAAAGCTTGAGCCTAGCCTTTTTATTTAAACAGACTTTTCAAAAAGTCTTAGCCTGACATTTATGATAAACAAACTAGGTCGGGTCAGGCCTTAAACAGGCCAGGCCAAAGGCCTTTGATAGACGACCTGACCCATTTCCATCCCTAATTGGGATTGCACGTGGGCTTGCTTCTGTTGGGGGAAAATAAATTAGTTTCTTATGCTTATCTCCATGCTAATAAGCAAAAAACTTTAACCTTATATTAAGTTACTTACACTGCAAAGATTGTGATCACATAACCTTCTATCCTATGCCTCTAGTTGTATGGAAAATAAATGTGGAATAGTTGAAGTCTAATATTTGTGTTGTTATTTCCAGCGATGCATTTCCTTTTCTTTTTTTGTTGCCTTCTGCTATAAAAATATTTAACCATACAGCAGTATATAATTATATTGTGCCTTTAACAAACCTAGTTTTGGTGCATTTTAAATTTTAGTTACTTCTCATCAGTCAATATTATATATGATTTCCCCTTATATGTGTTTGATTCTATGTATAGAAAATTGTGCTTTAAAGTTTAAACAACAAAATGATTGCAAGCGTTGATCAATAAATTTGAAGCCATTTCTGCATTATGAATTATATCATTGGAAAATCTCAAAATTATGCTTCTTTTTTCTTTTGTTATAAAATTTCACTGGTCTGTTCTTGTTTGTCTTCTTTCTACTTTAGTTTTCCATTCATTTGTCTGTTTATTGTGCTCTTTAAAATTTGACTCATGAGCTTCAAATAAACCAAGAGGGGGATGAATTGGTTTAAAACAGATATTTAAAATTTTACTTGAAACAATTTACAGAATTTGTTATCTAGGTCGTATCACTTAAAAACCTTTTTCAAACTAGAACTTTTCTTTTAACAAAGATCAATCTTGTTATGCAAGTAATGCCAAAAACTTTGTATTGTTGATAATATCTTGATTATCCAAACACAAGCAATGAGAGAAGTACAAAATTTAGAAAAGAGGCTCAACAATTTTATACTGATTCACCTCACAAACTTGGAGGCTACATCCAATGTCTTCCAACCAACACTAGGTCAGAGTATCCACTAAATCAAAATATTCTTTACAAGCAATTTACAATAGGTCTCCCTTGTCAAACCCAGACAAATAATCAAAATCTAAACCCTATATTCTAAGACCAAGAATCAAAAAATACTACTATGTTCTATCCTCTAGAGAACCATTCTCCAGAATGTTTGATAGAATCAAATTGATTTATCACAAAAGAATTACAAATATCACAAACTCTTAAAAAGAAATATTCAAGATAGACATAACCTGTGATCCTTCATGTATGAATGAATGAAAATGAATTGAGATTACCACACATTCCAGGTTGTATGAATTCTAATGCTTAGAATCAATATCTTGAAAACTTCTTTTCTTCAACACATCTTCATTAGAAAACTCAGAAATCTTGATCTTCACAAGATGTATTTTTCACTCAATAATCAGTCTCTTGAACTCTTAGAAAGCTTGATGTCTTTTGGGTAAGTCACTCATGTATCTTGAATAATTCGTACAAGGTCTATTTATAAAGAGCTGACCCACAAAGCTTTATATAAAATTGATTTAACTGACAATAATCGATTAATTCGCGGGTGTAATTGATTATTTTGCCATATGTAATCGATTAAAATACTATATAATCGATTAATATGTTCTTGAGCTTTTTGGAAATATTTTCATGAACAAGATAATCGATTAGTACGCAGTGTAATCGATTAAAGCATACTGTATTGAATGCGAAACAATGAATAATAATCGATTACATGATACTGGTAATCGATTAAGCCAGCAAAGCTCAGAATATGAAAATAGCCTATGTAATCGATTACGATTCATGGTAATCGATTAAAGTAGCAATGCATAATTTTCATATTACACTATGTAATCGATTACAAGAAGCCTGTAATTGATTAAATTGTTCTTCAAGGTTTTTCCAGATTTAGAACAAAGACATTTAATCGATTAAAACATTGTGTAATCGATTAAAGCAGTAAGTTTTAATTTTTCCAAAAACTTAGCCATGAGAAGTTGAATTGAATTCTTGTAAAATCATTTGAGTAGCTTTAGTTCATTAATCAAAAGTATGTATGCACGAGGATGAGAATGCAAATGCAATGAAAGATCACAAGGAAATGTACTTGAGCATCTTAGACAATTACAAATGCCTTCAAACTTGATCGGGCATGTGAAAAGCAAAAACTCCAAGCTATCCTTGCTTCAATCTTCTTGCGGCTTCCTTTAAATCCAACAGTTATTGTATCCACTGAGTTATATCTGATCAGAAACCTCAACATGAAGTTTCTTTACTTGATTAAGTTTCATTAAATAAAATTTTATTTAATGAAATGAGAATTGGAAAATGATTAGTAACTTAGTGTTCATATATTATTTCTTTTTTTTAAGTTTGCACTTATTGGTTGCATAGTGTATGCTATTTAAAAAATATTTTTTTAAAAAAATACTTTTTTGGCAACAATAAAAAAAAGCAAAAATGCACTTTATAGCAGTTTTTAAACCACCAGAAATAGAAAACATGAAAAAATAAAAAAGTGAAAATAAACTGTGACGAGTTTTAACCGCCACAAATTTCTGGCGAATTTACCAGTGTTCATCTTAAAACCGCCACAATTATTTCTGACGACGTTACTCCTAGCTGTCATTCTAGGCCATTGGAAATTTAGTTTGTGGTGATTTTTAACAGTCAGAAATAACTTTTTTAGCCGTTACAAAAATATCACTTTTTTTGTATTTGATATCTCTTTATGTTTTGAAAATTATGTTACACATTGAAACAAAGTTGATTAATAAAGTACTGCAATTAGTTTTTAAATTGCACACACAATTTCATAGATCAAAATTTCACAGATAGAATTTACTTAAAACTTTTAATATAACAGCTACATTGATAAAATCCACTGTTTATATAAAAAATTAACTCAAGTAAGTTTAACACTTACTCATAAATTTAGTAAATCTCTACTCACTATATACGTGTGTTTTAAAATAGGCTAATACTAGCTATAACATTATTTGAAGAATTAAAAGTGGAAAAAATATTAAAAATTATTAACGCCCAGCTATCATGATTCTGGAAGCATTCTTAGTATATTTTTGAGTAAAGTTTCTTATAAGAAAATAATAATAAAAAATTTCTATGTATTAATTTCTTACTAGACTTTAAAATATGAGTGGTAGACCTGTTAATTTGACCATTACCGTTTTGTTTCTTGGAATTTTCTTAACGGAGACTCGAGGATTCTACTTTTGTTTTAACACGAAATTATGAAAGATTTTTCTTTACGAAAATTGACTTCGGCATCTAATGCTACTTTGAATATGGGGTCTACTAAAATTGGACAACGTATTTTCTACGACTTTGGAAAATTTTGTGGCCAGTTTCCATTCCACCACCGAAAATTCAAACTAAGGAAATTAAATTGCAGAATCCTCATCTAGTTAAATGACTCGGAAGATTTTGCAGAGAAAAAAGTGAACCTTCACAGAGTATGGTAAATCTCCAAAAGTACTTTCCCTCGCTCCTCTTCTACCTCATAGTGTCCCTCTGGCCATTACACTTGATGGCAAGGGAGGTTATGATACCAATAGGGGTAGTTCTTGATTTGAACTCCCCAATTGGGAGCATGGCTAACAGCTGCATATGGATGGCACATCATGATTTCTATAAACAGCATCCTCGTTTTCAAACCAGACTTGATCTTCGAACAAGAAATTCTGGCGGTGATACGGTCAAAGCAGCATATGCAGGTTATTAATTTCATAATTTTCTTTTCGGCTCCGAATTTGTGAATGTGTCTTAGGTAGTGTTGGGTTCGGTGAAAGAAAAGAAAAGAAAGTTTGAGGAATGAAATTGAAAGAAAGAGAGATGAAAGAGAGTGGAAATCCTGGTAGAAATGAAAGAGAGATGAAATGAAACTAAAGAAAATGATGTAGTGGATAATAAAATACAAAAATATAAATAAAACATTTGTGAAATTATGTTCCTATCTATGCATTGTTTTTCCCACACAAGAGGGTAATTTTGTAAACTATCAATTTCCGCCTTCTTTCTTCACAAATCCACTCAATTTTGGGCGGGACCGATATGTTTTGTACCAATTTTAGTGTAGCTTTATCCTCGAACGAATGGTGGAAATATAAATTTTCTTTGCTTTTCTTTCATAATCTCACTTTCTTCGCTTTTCTTTCAATAGAAACGAACACGCCTTATTATTATTTTTTTTTTTTTTATACCAAGCATTGGTGCGGATTATCAACAGTTTTGGTAATAACTAATTTCCACCAAAAAAATCTGGTTAACCAACTTTAACTTTAGAATCTTCCCTCCCAACCACCATCCACAAGTTTGTACTTGACATATTGTTTAAGGAGACTACGTTCAATTTTTTCTCAAACCAACAACTTATTTTTACCTATGTCTTTATTTAGTGACTCAATAATTCATTTCTTGTAATTGTTTGTTTCTCTAGCCTTTGATTTAATAACGAAAGAAAAGGTGAAGGCAATTATTGGACCTCAAACATCAGAACAAGCAAGGCACGTGATAAACCTTGGGCGCGAGCATGGCGTCCCCATTATCTCCTCCGCTACGAGTCCATCTCTTTCCCCAGCCCGCACTCCCATTTTCATACGAATGGCACAAAACGATTCTTCTCAGGTGAAAGCCATAGCAGCCATTGTGGAAGCATATGGATGGCGAGAAGTTGTCCTTATATACGAAAACACTGAATATGGAAACGGTCTCGTCCCACATCTCATAGATGCATTGGATGTAGTGGACACAAAAGTACCTTACAGAAGCGTCATTGACCCCATTTTTGAAGAGTCCCACATTTTGGAAGAGCTCGAAAATCTCAAGGAAAATTCGACAAGAATATTCATTGTTCACATGACAGGTGAACATGGGTCGAGATTCTTTTCAGCTGTAGAGAAAGCTGGAATGATGAGTGAAGGGTATGGATGGATAGTCACTGAAGGGTTATCTGTTGAGTTAGATCCTTCAGCTCTAGAAAGAATGGACAACATGCAAGGTGTCTTGGGAGTAAGGACAATAGCGAGAAACAATGAAAAGCTCGATGACTTTAAGAAAAGATGGAAAGCCTTGTCTGTTATGGAAAACAACATAAAGTATCACACTCAACATACTCATACCATCACATTGTTTGGGTTGTGGGCTTATGATATAGTGTGGGCATTAGCCATGGCCGTAGAAAATGCAACCAATTATGGGAAGCAAAGTGGTTCCCTTGTAAATGCAATCCTAGCTACTAAATTCCAAGGCCTATCTGGGTATGTTGATTTGAAAGGAGGACAATTAGAGCAGTCAGTGGTTGAAGTGTTCAATGTGCTGGGACACAAAGAGAGAATTATTGGATATTGGAGCCCTGAAAGAGGGCTATTCCAAGATGACCAAGAAAAGCAGAAAGTGAGGCAACCAGTTTGGCCAGGTTACACAATGGATCAGCCACCCAAGTTGAGATTTGGGGTCCCTGTGAGAAAGGGTTTCACTGAATTTGTAAAAGTGGAAACCATATTTAACACCACAGAAGTTTCTGGGTTCGTTGTTGATGTGTTTTTAGAGGTGTTGAAGGCATTGCCTTTCTCAGTATCATACGAATTCGTCCCCCTAGAAAACTATGGCGCCCTTGCTGGACCTATTGCAAACAAGAAGTCCATGGTGTGTTTTGCTCACAATTCTTCTTTCTTTTGTTTATTTAGTTTTTTTTATTACATGTTACACATTAAGTTTTTTTTCTTACCCCCTCGTGATTATACCTCAACCTAGCTATAATTTGTACATGGCAGAAGTTCGATGCTGGAGTTGGAGACGTAACAATTATTTATGATCGCACAAATTATATAAATTTCACGTTGCCTTATTTAGAATCTGTGGTTTCGATGGTTGTGTCAATGAAGCATGATGAGAAACGAAACATGTGGGTGTTCTTAAAGCCTCTAAGTTGGGGTCTTTGGTTGACTTCTGGTGCAGCCTTGGTCCTCATCGGTTTTGTCGTGTGGTTTCTGGAGCATCGCTCAAACAATACAGCCTTTAGGGGAACCCCAAAACAACAACTTGGCATTGTTTTTTGGTTTTCCTTCTCCACACTTGTCTTTGCTCACCGTAAATCCTCTGATTCTTGTTCATACAAAAGCACTATTTGTTACTACTTTTATCCCCTGAATATAAGACTTTTTAAAGGGCATAAACTAGTTAAAAGAGCCTCGTATTTAGGGACGGAGGTAGTATATTTTTTGTGACATGATCATGAGATTAACTAGTTTTGATTAATTAATAATAGTTACTAGTTTGATTATGCAGGGGAAAGATTGGTGAGTAATTGGTCCAGAGGTTTGCTGATTATATGGATATTTGTAGTGCTCATCATCACCCAAAGTTACACTGCGAGTTTAACTTCGATGCTAACAGTAGAAAGCCTACGACCGGAATTCATTGACATAAAAGAGATAAAAAGGAATAATTATTTTGTGGGATATCAGAATCAATCCTTCGTGAAAAAGATTTTAATAAATGAATTAGGATTCAATGAGTCCCAGTTGAAGGCCTATAATTCTCCTAAAGAGTATCATGAAGCACTTTCAAAGGGGACCAACAATGGCGGGGTGGCGGCGATCTTTGATGAAAGTCCATACATCAACGTTTTTCTATCGAAATATAACACTGGTTATGCTACGGTGGGACCGTTTTATAAAACAAATGGACTTGCCTTTGTGAGTTTTCTCTCTTCGACATATTCTCTTCTTACAAAATATTTTTATAGCATATTTTTATAATTAATTCTTTTTTATCTCGTTACTTATCTTATTTTCTCTCATCTATTCACATTGCACTAGTAAGGAAAGAGAGTTAGAAAGATTAAATACCTATATGTGGTGGTGATGGTGCAGTACCTACCAATTAAAGTGAGGAGAAAGTTAGAAAGAGGGGGAAATTATAGGGACATGGGCTAGAGAGAAAGATGTAAATTAGAGAAAACAAAATAAAACCTTAACTCTAGGCAACAACAGCGATGTTGATGAATGAGGACAAATGAGACACCACCAAATAAAGGGATAAGGATCAAAGAGCAAGGGAAATAGGGATTTAGATAAAGAGTGAGATTTCCAAAATGGAAAAAAAATGGACCTATATTTTTCAAATATAGCATCAGCCAAAACAATGCTAATATTAAAATAAATTTAGCATCCAACAAATTATTATTGTTGGGTTCAGAACTTTAAGTTTTTAACTATGGAAAACATTTTGAACCAATTTGTAAGCTTTCTAAATTGAAGCTACTGATAATTTTTTATTGAGTATGTTCAGAAAACAAGATTCCAAAGAATGGTAAATGGAATTAATTCACTTCGGATAGTAGAAATACTGGTTATGGATTGATAGAAATTATTCAAAAGCTTAGTGGACAATGTCAAGTTGCATAACAGAAAATCTACTCAATTGGAAGCCTATATATAAGTAATTTGTTGTGAGCATGCAAGATTCATGATGTACGTACAATTATAGTGTTTCTCTTCTTCTATCATCAAGAATTGTTAATAATTGCAAGAACCATATTCATATGAAGATTACAGATAATTATATTAAAAAGGTTCATATTAGAAGTATGAAGAATCTTAACGTTAAATCCCAAGAATAAGATATATTGGACATACCATAAGAAGTTTGTTTTGACCAAATTAGGAACATGTGAAATAGAAACTTGAACAATATTCAACATGAAAATCAAAAGATTGTCATAATCAACTAAGATGATTTAGAAGAATGTTGAATCCTGATAAGAAGCTTACTATACCACAATCAAAAGCCAATAGACTTTCTTTAAAGCTTCTAAACAAATTTTACATTAAGCTATATACTCGTCGATTTTGATCCACAAAGTATTTTTGGATTGCCCAGATCAATACACATCCTTGAATAATTTCTACTTTTGGATCTTTCATGAAGAGAGATATCATAATGATGGTTAGTAGGAACTTTAGAAGCTTGCTTAGAAGCTTCTAACAGAACTTTATAGCAACAAAACACAAGATTACTTCCAATTTGAAAAGTTTATGTTGCAGTGAATCAAAATGAATAGATTGATAGAAGTTTTCTATAAATAACTTCAATCTATAACTCAAAAAAGAGAGAAAAGTGAATAACGAGAATGATCCAATACTTGTCCATGTTATTGTTTATCATCCTTTTTCGTCATTTCATAATATTTATGATATCACCCACAACTAGATATTGTGAGCCTTACCATATTCTAGGTGGTGTGTATATCTCAAATCGAAAAGTTTATCCATTCCTTTTGTGTTGTGAGTTGGTATTGTACAAAAAACTATATTATCGGGTGTTGTTCTATCAGGCTAGCATCTAGTGCTAGTGTTGGTTTAAGAGAGTTTATGTGAGAAACTTGTAGAGGCTATAAGAATACCTGTATCATTAATTAATTAGTGAAAAATCTCACTACTCTATCGAGAAAACTAAAATAAATGGAACATATTAGAAGGGGTTGATCAATAATGTGTTAGTAAAATTTAAATTTTTTTTTCTCAAGAATGAAGCAAATATGAAAAATAGGTTTACAAACAAGCTTACAAAGTGATCGTCCAAAGTGTTAGAAAAAAATTTTCACAAAACAAATTTTTTAAGAACTTGTGCGTCCAAGGGTGTATACTAGAGAAAAGAAGTTAAAGCTTAAGAAGTATAAACACTTGTTATACATGGCTTCACTCAATCTCGTGAATTATGTTTAGTTCTTCTTCAATCTTTGATGGGTTCAATTAATCAAAATATATTACAAAACAAGTATTCTATCATGTTACTCATGACTTACAATAAATATTATTTAGGTCACATCTTAAACACCTTTAATCTCATCTTGAGATTGATAAACAACCAAGTATTGTTTGATCACTAAATCGTTTAAATGATTACAAATCAAACAACTCTCATAAAGAGGATATACAATGAGAAATTGATTACATATAAATTTTGCTCAGCAAAGGATAACACTCTAAGTACTTAGTGTTTGATCATCTAGAGATATGAAAGTTGTATCTGAGCAACAATGACAACAATTCAAGAATTTTAGGATGCAAGAGCTAATTTGTATTGTGTTTGCTTCTTGATTTATAGGCTTCATGAATGTGACCATTGTGGGGATTAAAGTCTTTTAAAAGTATCCATTTTATCACAAAGCTTGTCCTATTGGCAGCTTGGGGTAGAGACAGAAGTAGACAGTAGTATTGTCCTTTTCTAAGTAGTGCTCATATTCTCTTGTACGAAAATGATTTTTGTAGAGAATATGTTGATTTGCTTTTCCTTGTCCTTCCTTGGCACAATCACACTTTAAATTCAAATGATAAGGCAATTCAAAAAGACGAGAGAACAAAAAGTACACATAAACTATTAGACATAATCATCCTCGTTTTGTGCACAACACATACTATAAAAATTAGGCGGAAATGAAACTTTAATATAAAGTAGTGTGTAAGTTTCTTAATTCCAATTTGGATGTTCAAAAGGCTTCAGATGCTAGTTTTTATAAAAACTCGTGGATGCTTGTTCATTTAAAGCACGTTAGACGATAGATATTAGATAGTTCGTTTAAGAAAACAAGTATTGGAGTGGATGCATAAACAATATGATCATAGCATAGATAAAATTATAATACTCAATACCAAAATTGTTCTGGATGAATATGTTCCTATAATACTCAATGAAATTCACCAGTCCATCATATTTTAATACATTTGTTGTCATCAAAACTATGGAGATGTTTGTTTCACATGTTATTTATTTATTACTAGGATAATGAGGTTGGGAAAATTTATGTCCACGTTTGTTATAAGGTAATAAAATTATTATTACAAGATATATCACACATTTTTTAAATAATTGGGAAAATGAATTTTTGATAAAATAAAAATCAAATGATTAAAAAAAAACTTGAAATAAATTGGATTAGAATTGATTTTAAAATAATTTCATTAGATGATTTAAGAATAAAATCCAAGTGAATGAATCAAATGATTTTTTTTTCCAGAAGTGATTTAATCCACAAACAACTTCCATATACACCATTACTCAAGTTCCATCTTTTACACGTGTTCATGTACAATGTATTGTTTGATCCAATTTCCCCGTAGTTAACTTAAATACTTATATATAATTATAACTTTCAATATTCATTGTACTATATATCTTACATTATAATGAAAACATGTCATATGAGTTAAGACAATATTAATAAATCATTAAATTTGTTTAGATGACAATGTTTTTCACTAAGGTTTAGTTCCCTTAATATGAATATGACTAATCTTTATTTTTTAGCATAATAATAAAATTATAATTTATAAAAAAATTGTTACATTTTATAACTTTCGGCATCTAGAACCAATCTCATTATATATTAATGTAATATTTTGTTTTATATACTTATTAGTTGTCCCACTTTGTATATCTTAAATATAATACTAAATAGGTATATAAAAATTTCAATTACCACCATGAGATTATGCTAAAAAGTGTTATGCTATTTTATGTTTAGGCATTTGCCCCACAATCACCTTTAGTGCCATATTTTTCAAGGGCACTCCTGAATGTCATTGAGGACAAAGACAAGTTTGAAGGGATTAAAAACAAGTATTTCTCAACAAGAATTGGCTCTAAAGATCAAAGTACCTCAATTTTAGATAGTCAAGGTCTTACGGTGAATAACTTTGCAGGTCTTTTCATCATCACAACAATTGCCTCATTCGTATCATTCACATTTTATGTGTTTACTTTCCTATACTCACAATGGTCTACTTTGAGAAGTGTTATTCATTATGAACAAATAACCATTTGGTCGTTGGTGGTTCAAATTGTAAAGCATTTTGATGAAATTAAATAAGATACTCTTTTACAACCGACAATGGATAGAAGTCAATTTATAATACAACCAAAAAAAGTCAAGAGAAAAATGGAGCTTGCTTCACTATTGATGGAGTAATACTCTCATTAAATTCAAAATGATAAGCTAATTTTGATACTTTAGATGAAGACAACCATAAACCTTAATAATGAAATCTCGTGCACACAATTGCATGTAGATGGTGACTACAACTTGATCAAATATTTATTGTATATTGAAATATATATATATATATATATATATAGAGAGAGAGAGAGAGAGAGAGAGAGACAAACTTACAAAAATATCTTCTAGTAATATAAAATTAAAATATAAACATTTTTTTCTTGAAATATATATATATATATATATGGAAGGTCAAAGACCTAGGGCTAGGATAGGAAAAGAAAGTGATCAAGATAAATTTTGAACCTGACTATATTGCTCAGGTATAGGAATTAGATACAACTAAATTTGGACCCTACGATGCATGGATAAATAAGTTAATTATCAAAATTAGTTGAATAAAAAAAAGTATGTCGGGACATATTATTTTATCACTTGATAATTGATATGTTAGATTTATATTTGCTTTCTTGAAATTATGCAGCGTAATTTAAGCTTATTATTGTAGATTTGTTGGTCTTTACGTTAAAACAATATTTATAGTAATAATCTAGCTTGCAATCTCTCTAACACAACCTAACACCAACTATATTATATATATATATATATATATATATATATATATATGTATATGTGTGTGTGTGAACTATAAGTTGGTCCAGTAGTTGAGGAAGGGAGAAGGAGGGAGAAGATGTCACAAATTTGAATTCTTCCAAGTAACATTTCTAACAAAATTATTTTTCTTATTAACTTAATTTTTTAACACGTGAATGAAAAATATACTCATAATGTATGAGTAGATTATATTTTTCTAGTTTTGCACAACATTACTTGTTTCCATATCTACATTTTAAAAACTTATCTATTAGCGACCCATGTTTCAATAATGTAAACACCTACTAAAAATAAAATTTTGAATGCACCATTAAGAGAATAAATAAATTGAAGTGAATATATCAAGAAACTCGCTTACTTTATCTATTCTTATAGTAGAACTTGAAGCTTTGCATAAGCTGAATCGCATGGAAAAATTCAACTTTTTCTTTGTTATTAAATTTTATTTGTACGCAAAAAAAAATATTTATAATTAAACTCGAGGAAAAGGAATATGACACATTAGTGAAGATGAAAAAAATATATTTATAATTCAACCGCATCTTGGAGCAGTATCTACGCTCTTTTGTTCATAAGCTACCATTTCACTGCGAGGAAAGTTATTTTCTTTGGTTGAACGGTCTTATAATACCACTGTCCATTCAGTTACTGGCCAATCTCCATTTCACATTATTTTTGGCAAGCCTCATACATCCATTCCTTATTACTTATTGGGTACTTCACTTGTGGAGGTTGTTAATCAACTTTATCTACATCAAGAGATGCTCACTATGCTTAAAAAAAGCTTGAATGGCACAAATCTAAATGAAAAACCATGCTATTGTTAAAGATGTGATGTAGATTATAAGGTTGATGAATGGGTTTATGTTCGCTTGCGTCCTTACCACTAGCTTTTAATTTCCGGGGCTCCTTACCACAAACTGTCAAAAATATACTATGGTCCCTATCAAATTACTTAGAAGGTATGTTTGGTTGCTTATGGATTTTCCATACATGCATTCTCTAAAATCCACCTAGTTCTTCGTTATGCTCCGCTAAAGCCACACAAAGGTCCTATTCCCGGTCACCAAGATGTTATTTCACCTCTGCTCATGACAATCACCGTTTTGTGCAACCCCCACTACTACATGCGGCTAAATCTATTACGGTTTTAGGCGCATAATAACGACGATCCTACGACTGTCGCAGATATAGACGTCGTTGATATAGAAGCATTTTAACTACTGTCTAAAAATCGACTTTGATTAAGTCAAATCCACTACGGTTCTGTTGTTAGAACCGACTTTGATTAAGCCATATCCACTACGGTTCTCTAGCTAGAACTGACTTTGATTTAGTCATATCCACTACGGTCCTCTTGTTCGAACCGACTTTGATTAAGTTATTTCCACTACGGTTCTCCTTTCAGAATCGACTTTGATTTAGCCATATCCACTACGGTCCTCTTGTTCAAACCGACTTTGATTAAGCTATTTCCACTACGGTTCTCCTTTCAGAACCGACTTTGATTTAGCCATATCCACTACGGTCCTCTTGTTCGAACCGACTTTGATTAAGCTATTTCCACTACGGTTCTCTTCTTAGAACCGACTTTGATTAGGCCATTTCAACTACGGTTATGTAACCGTGTTTGAATAATGCGATTTAAACTTCCTTATCCACTACGTTTTGGTAGTTGGAACCGTAGTAGATAAGCAGGTTTGTTTTTTTTCATATTTTTAGATTCAACAAACAACATTGGGTTAAAAAGAATTGGACATCATCACATTAAATTAAAAAACAACATAATTGCAACAAACAATATTTTTTCCATTAAAATGGAGTAGAGTACATATCAATCAATGCAACTGGCTTATTGTATAAAAATTAAAAAACATGGCAAATATCCTTCCTATAATACTTACTGGCAGCACTAGACAAGAGCCAACTATACACAAGATTATGGCTAACTATTAAGTCAATATATATAGGGAGGTAGCTACCATCCTAGCTTAGTATTTCTAATGAACTTAGACGCCTAACAGTTTCATTTCCTACTTACAGATTCTAAGTTCGTGGACCACCCACTAGATACTATTTTCCAACTGACAATCACTATTGTGGCTGTCTTCACCGGTGTTGCTTTGGAAGTCTGAACCAAGCTCCAAATTACCAATGTTTGAATCCTGTAACATAATTGATATCACAGATTGGTGGACTATAAGCTAGTGAGAAGACATATACAATACAATTATTATTTTTTTTACAAACCTTGGCTAATAATAAACCAAAAACATGGTACGAGTCATTAGAGCATGGGAAGCAGTGGCAAGCACGCCGAGATGCATGCTCTGGCATGATATCACAGATGAAGGCATTGGACTCTGCTGCCGCGCTAAACGTCTAACACCGACTCTCAATTGTCCATGCTCTCCCCTGCAACAATCAAGTGCAACCTCAGTTGGAGGCCCTAAATAAAAACAGGAAATTATACAAAGCATGAAAATTTAATTGAATAAAGTTTTGAATTTAAGTCTCATGTGTATAAATAAAATTCTACTAAAAATTAGTTTAATTATATTATAAATATTTTTGCTCAAATAAAACATAATTATAAAAAATAATGTCACCTAGTTGTAGCTGATGGATTTTGTCATAGATATTTTTTCCTGCTTACGTAATTTTTTTCCCAGTGTTGTTCTATTTAAGTTCTTTTTTTTAAATTTTAGTCGTGGTAAGTTATTTTTTTTATTTTGTTTCCTGTAAATTTCTGTTCATTTTCTAACATTTTTAATCTTTTTGTAAGTTTGTAATTTTTAATTTTAGTTTCCAATCCAACCACGTAAAAATCCACAATGCAAAAAACCCAACCTCATATCAATGTTTTTGTGTGCTTTTGTTTAGATAAAGTAATTTTATTTCATGTAAAAAGGTATAGGAGGGTTCAGGTGGTTCCAAGTTTAAGATATCATACATGTAGGACATTTATTTTTGCCAAATGACTCGACTGAAAACCTGAAACTATTAAGAGGAGGCAAAAAATTGGGATATGGCCCCCTGTTAGGGAACAACAACATATGCTTACAACTAATATTGTAGAACAAAGCTTGTGGCAAAAAATTATAGTTATCGTCCTTGTAACCCACCTTATTTAATTCTACTAGAGTAAATCCCAAACGATCTTGATGTATGCCTATGTTTCCATTAACCCATTTACACTTAAATACAGGGACCCTGAATTCTCTATAATCTAGCTCCCAAATTTCTTCAACAACACCAAAGTATGGCATCGATGCTCGAATCGGGTTGTTATCTGATGCACTACAAAAGTGATCCGAATCAGCCTCAACACTAACACCACTATTCTGGACACTGCTAACATCATCTTGGTTCTTTGTGTAGAAGGAATAGTTATTAATGTCATACCCCTTCCATGTGGGAACATTGAGATTTGGGCCAACAGCATACTGTCGTAATGTTCTTGAAGCACTGTCATCTGCAAATATTTCATCTTTAAACCACTTAATGAAACTTCTATTATGCTCTTGCAACACCTTCATCATGTTCAATTTTGGGTTACAATGACTAACATATTGTTTGTGCCTTTGCAAGTAAGGAATGACCTCTTGTGTGTTGTTTAAAATATACAAATGAGGGATTAAAACTTCATTTCGACTCATACTAACAACATTGTATTCTCGTGTGCCCTTACCCCGTCTTGCTTCATCATGACAATATGCCGGCAACCCAACTGGTTTGAGTGTGTCAATGTACTCTGAACAGAATTCAATACATTCTTCTGCAACATACCTTTCCACAATGGACGCTTCAAGTTGGTATTGATTCTTTGTATACCCCTTTAACACCTTCATGTAGAGCTCAACAGGATACATCCACCTTAAGAAAACTGGACCACACAATTTGATTTCCTTGACTAAATGAACAATTAAGTGTATCATTATGTCAAAAAATGAAAGAGGAAAATACATCTCTAACTGACAGAGGACAATGGAAGCTTCATTCTCCAAGTCATCCAAGGTTTTTGGATCAATGACTTTGCGACATATTGCATTAAAGAAAAAACACAATCGAGTGATGGCAACCCTAACTTTGTCTGGCAAGATCCCACGAATCGCAACTGGCAATAACTGTTGCATTAACACATGACAATCATGAGACTTCAACCCTACCAATTTAAGATCTTTTATAGAAACAAGGCTCTTGATATTGGAAGAGTATCCTTGTGGGACTTTCAAATTGCGCAAACACTGGCAAAAAATCCTTTTTCTTGTGTTGACATTGTGTGACATGCTGGGGACAAATAAGTTCGTTGACCATGGGATATGGGATGCAACTGCTCTCTTATACCCATTTCAACCAAATCTTGATGGGACTTCAACCTATCTTTTGTTTTTCCTTTAATGTTCAGCAGGGTGCCAATCAAACTATCATAAACATTTTTCTCCACATGCATTACATCTAAACAGTGACGTACATGTAGATCAAACCAGTATGGAAGATCAAAGAATATTGATCTTTTCTTCCATATGTTCTTGTCAAAAGCATCTTTTTTAATTTGCTTACCGAACATGGGGACGATGTCCTTCACTCGGTCATAAACTTCACAGCCAGCTAAAGGTTCAGGCGCAATTTCATTCTCTTGAGTTCCGTTGAAAGCTTTCTTCAATCATCGATACGGGTGATAAGGTTTTAGAAATCGACGATGCCTATTATATATTGTCTTCTTTCCATGTTTTAGCTGCAGGAAGCTTGTATGTTTCTCACAAATAGGACATGCATGGTGTCCTTTGATGCTATATCCACTCAAGTTCCCATAGGCAGGGAAGTCGTTAATGGTACAAAAGATCAGTGCTCGCAACTTGAAGGTTTGTTGCAGATGGCCATCAAACACATCAACACCGTCAACCCACAATGTCTTTAAATCTTCTATCAAGGGACTTTGATTCACATCAATATCATTTCCTGGTTGTCTTGGACCCACGATCATCATTGACAACATTATGTATTTTCGTTTCATGCACAACCAAGGTGGGAGGTTATAAATCATTAGCAAAATCGGCCATGAGCTATGGTTAGTGCTTAAATTACCAAAAGGATTCATTCCGTCAGATGCAAGACCAATCCGTAGGTTTCTAGGCTCATCCCCAAAATTTGGATACAAACGATCAATGGACTTCCATTGCGGAGAATCAGCCAGATGTCGAAGCATTCCATCTTTGTTTCTGCCAACTGAATGTCATGTCAGGTTCTTTGCATCATCTGCATTAGCAAACAATCACTTAAACCTTGGGATAATTGGAAGATACCAGCAGACTTTTGTTGGCCGAATGGGAGATTTGTTGGGGTCTTCACTACAATCGTCATTGTTTTGTTTGTACCGCGAAACGCCACATGAGGGGCAATTCCGTAATTCAACAAATTCATTTCTGTACAGGATACAATCATTAGGGCAAGCATGAATCTTTTGGTACTCCATTCCCATAGGACATAAGATTTTCTTGGCCTCATAGTGATTTTTTGGTAACTTGTTGCCTTTAGGAAGCATCTTCTTCAATAAGACAAGCAAGTCATTGAAGCTCTTGTCACTCCACCCATATCTTGCCTTCAAGTTGACCAAAGCTAACACCGCTGACAGCCGTGTGAAGCTTCTGCAATCAGCATACAATTCGCTGGTTGAATCAGTTTGTAATTTCTCATACATTGGCGCATGTGCTGCTCTAAAACAGTCTTGGCCAAGATCGCGTATCATATCTTCTATATGATCTCTGCTATCTATCTCAACAGCCGGAGTCCTTGACGATGTTGGAACATCTGCCGGTTGACCATGCCATATCCATTTAACATACGACTGAATGATCCCATGATAGATAAGATGTGATCTGATGTCATCTACTGTATGTCGTCTCCCATTGCAACAATTGACACATGGACAGAAAAATTTCCCACCCACACTTGGTGCATTAAGTTCCGTAAACTTAAGGAACTGTTCTACCCCAGTAGCATAGTCGTCACTAATGCATGATGCTTTCATCCAACTACGATCCATGACCTTTAATAAAATGGGATTATGATATTGGCAAATAGATATGAATAAATATGTGTACTAACAACCTAAAAGGTGTGGCCCTATCCCATTCAAGAAGTTATATTGTATACATGAATCCTAAATGTCAAAGTTAAGCATGGTATGTTACATTTAATGAAATTTCGGCAGCATTTCGCATTGGTCTCCAAGTACACGAAATGAAAGCAGTGAGTTTAACTCACCCCGGTCAAGTATGCACTCGGAGAACAACGCAAAATACATTAAACTGAAATTTCATTAAATTAAACAAACCATACTTAACTTTGACATGCCGGATTCATGTATACAATATAAAACTTTCCAAACTGTCCAAACGAACAATTCAAGTTTCAATTCAATGATTAATCCAAACTATCCGTATTAATCACTGGATTGAAGCAAGAACGGGAAACTAAGGTTAACTCACAATGTAATGAAATGTTTGACAAACCAACATTTATATATGAAGACAAATATCAAAAAGACAACAACATGGAAAACAGCACACATACCTATGATTAATACAGCAAATGAGACCCCTTGATGAACAGCATGGGTAGACAGTATAAAACTTTTACGTTTTCAGCGTGTCAGTCAAAACTATGTTAGATGCCCTATGATCAACCAAAAAATTAATTAGTCAATAACTTCGAGGGGAACAACCTAATAAAAACAACTTGCTCTTGCAAGAAAAAGAAGCTAAGAAATAATTGTTTATTTAAGAGTACAATAGATATCTGATTATCAAATAGTGCTCACATGTTAGTTAGTTACCCATTTGTTTAATGGTTAATTACAGGTTTTTTAGAATATATCTGCCAATGGGGACCATGAACAACAACCATACCTCAGTTCATGAGTGGGGATGAGGAGCACGAGAGGTAGTAAAAGGTAAGCAAATTGCTAAGAGAACCAAAGAGGTGATTCACAATGAATCTCTGAGGGTGACAGCTGGAGAAATGAAAAAAAAAACAGCCACGAAGTCTGCAGCCATTTGGATGCATAATAAATACCCTTACATATGCAATGCACAAAAAGTTATTCATTGTACCATATTTAGTACTAGTATGTGATTGCTAAGTTGAATTATATATTTTTCTGTATATTTAATAAGATGAATTAGACAGAATCATGACAGATATGTATAATAAAAAAATAAGGCTTCATCTTTGTCAAATTGAACACTCGTCATCTTTCTTTCTTTTTTTATATGCAGCTGGCTCTATCAAACGATACCAGGCACTTATTTTGAGTATGATTATGAAGTACTACTAATACTTTCAGAATTATGTATTGTTTTGAAAAAAATCCGTCCAATTGTATAAAATGATATCCGACATTCAGTTTTTCATGAGATATCCCACAAGTTGGTCAGATCATCAGTCATCATCACTTGAGAAAAACAGAAAACTGACTCAAATAGAGAAAAGAAATTAAGAGGTTAAATTAGACTTAGAAGTTTGACTTTATAAAAGTGGATGCAGTAAAATTTTCTTAACAGGAACTTTTTGATCACATGATAATACTAATTGAAATTAGTAACCAGACCTGACCTCTAATTCCAAATTAAAATCTGTACAAGGCTAGTGCATGGGAGAAAAGTGAAAAACCCAAGAATTCTCAACTAAATAGACCCTCAGAACCAGTGTTTCTAAATTTAACACCCTAGAAATAATTTATTCTAGAGATATAACAGAAAAAGCTAATAAAAGGCTTCCTCATAAAGCCAAGAATCCTCTGTCTGTATCTTTAACTGTTTGTAGAAGTTCCCAATGAAGGACTCAGCATTTGCAAACAACTATTGCCCATTAACTCCCCCAACCTCATGTTCTGCTTCAATGACATCTCCTTCACTTTCTCCACCTCCTATGAGGAAAAGATTTGGCATTGAAGGACACTTTTTCACCTCAGTGACACCAACAATCTTCTCATCAGAAGCAGACTTCGCAACAACCTTAGGCTTCTTTTCTTCATTGTTCTGATGCTTCTGCTTCCACCCTTTCATCAGGTTCATACACTTCTTAGGGAATTACAGTTTTCTATGTGACAGAAACATGTTGTTTTTTGGCTTCTAAAGGCTTAGAAAAAACTGTGAGAAGACCAGCTTTGGCTCCAAGTGCAATGATGAGAATGTTAAAGATGAAGTAAAGGTAGGTAGGCCTGAGAGAGGAAGGTAACAAGGGTGTGACCCTAAGGAGAAGAGCAAGGACAAAGAGCACTAGAAGTTCAGATTTGTTGAATTTGTTCATGACTTTGGTGAATGCGAGGAAGTTAAAGTGGCCAACAAGCAAGAATGAGATAAATGATAAAAAAGATGGACACAATAAATGAATAATTAGGGGTACTAGGAAGTAATACGTAGGAATAGTTGTTGCACACAGTTAGCTGTTGCAGTGAGAAGCATTCAATGGAGCTATAGTATTTTATGGTCACCTTCAATGACTAAAGAAAGGTAAAAATTAAAGACACACACAAACAAATGTTGGTGTTTTGTTTTGACATGCTGGAAGAAATGGCTACCAACACATCAAATCAACAAAATTGTCTGTAAAAGATACCATACTGTAGAACCAAAACATAGGACATTGCTACTTAACAGTTTATGTATGACAGGGTTTTAGAATGGAGGGAAGGCAACTACAATGAAGACATTACATTTTACCAGAAAGACAGTGCAAGACATGGAATTGGAAATAAAGGCTGATAAAATAGGCCTGCATAGGAGTGAGCAACTGAAGGAACTATAAAAGTTTCTTCTTGCAGGTGAAGCTGATCATCCACAAACTAAAAGGCCTTCTGTTGCATTAGCTCCAGAGGACCTGTCAGATTTGGAGTGGAATATTTTGTTTTTTTGCATGTCCTTTGTTTTCAATCACAAAGAATCATATATTTGTCATTATGATTAAATTTTTAAGCTTCAATATAAAGTCCAATATTAGCAGATTAATCCATTTCCAATTTAGATCACATCTAAACCACACATTACATGTTTTCCAATTTACATCCAGTCTAAACCACACATGTTTAGTATAAAAATAAAATGTTTCAAGGTAAACGATAACAACTACCTAAATGCGTGCCCCGGATTTGATCTGCAGGCTTTTAATTGTTAATCCAACCTGCACAAAAGAAATCGATGTGACTCAATGTTATATACATAAACATCACACTTGAAAAACAACCTTTAAAAGAAACTAGAATACCAACATTATTAGATCATCACCTTTTCATTTGGAACTTGTAGCGGAATTTGTTCAGATCCCACAGTAGCTTGAGCAGGGGAGAGGCCACGAGCTACAACTGAACGAGAACCCCCAGTATCAGCCTGTAGAATGTCAAAATGAAACAACAAAATTGTAAGAATAAAAGCAAGAAAAAAGGGAACAGCAAGAATGAAATAAAGATTGGATGTGATATCAAACCTCTGCAATCACGACATTCATTACTTTTTCTGCCTTATCAATACTTTCCAAACCTCTGAAATAAAGATTGTTTGAAAAGGAACAAAAGTGAACATAATATATACTTAACCTGTAACATGAACAAAGGCATTAAAATAATTAAATATTCACCTTGCAGTTCGATTGGTATAGAAAAATTTCTAGATTTCTGCCTTCTATAGTACACGATTCAAATAGCCTGAAGGTAACACAAAAACAATCAGCCAAATCAGTCATGGACTTTATGTTCACCAAAATTTGTTGGGAAGCATATTTCGTTTTATATGGTCAAAAGTTATAGTTTACATTAGATAAGAGGCAAAATTCAATGAAGATTTATATTAGTAAGCAGGGTGTGTCCGGTGAGCAGGGCCACAATCTGCCTTCAGCCCTAGCAGAACTTCAAAGGCGGGTTATTAAGGTTGAAGCTACTATAGAGCAAAAGGAAGAGGAAAATGCCGAATTGAAGGAACAACTAAAACAATTTCTGCATTCGGTTTAGAGGATAGAAATAGAGAGGATGAAAATAGAAGACAAATATTTGAATTAAAGTAAAGTGTAAAAGGTATGGAACCCATGCAATTTTATATACATACATATATATATATATATAGATGACACCACACAAGTAGTAATTAAGGTGTTATTGTCATTAATCTTTTTCATATCTTAAAATAACATCTTCTGGAGATACATGTCATTTAAATATGATATTTGTCTTTTAAATATGATATTTTATTTCAGTTACCCAATTTTCAAGCATTGCTGAACTCTGCTGACCCTCAACAACCACTTGTTATATCAAATGTAATAATGGAGACAAAAATAGTATTACATCAATGGGAAAAAAGTCATATATTAATAGTATGACATTTAAAAAATGTCAGCCGATATAATGTATTTTCTATTATTATCAATGGGATATAAACGTCTATAATTAATACAAGATTTATCAACAAAAAATAAATTAATAGTACATAAAATAATATATTATCATTATATTAAATATTAATATAATATATAGTATGTATGTTCTTAAATATAAAATTATTTTTAATAAGATTCTTTTCTTGAATTATCTCTTGTATTAATATTTTTAATTAAAATACTTATTAGTTATAAAAATAATAATTTTATGAAGATTAATGATCGATTCACAATCTAAGGTTAAACTGATTATAAAATTAATTATCAGTTCAAGACTTAATATTTCTCATCCCTTGCCAAGGATGTGTACATTACTCAGTAATCATAATGTGTTGATTAATTATTGTTAGTAGGTACAATTTAACGAAGAATAATATCTTGGGTCCCTTCCTTCCTAGCATGCCTACGTACTGTGCCATTATGGATGCCTTTTTTTTTTTTTGTGTGTGTGTGTATACAATTCTATAATTTTTGTCCTGTACACATTCTTCCCTAAAAACTGCACCTTTCTGCTCCCACTTTGCTCGTTACTAACATATATCCACTACTAGAGACGACAAAAGGTTAATGGGGATTGGTGATTCCTCAGTTACCTTTTCCTCTGATTTCTGAGTCACACACACATGTAATATATACTATTCTATCTATCTTAATTTCTTTTAAGTGTTAGCTAGGATTCATGTGATGAGTCCATATATGCAATTTGTACAATTAATTATATATATAATAATTACTATATAGTATAGTAGGATATTGTTATATTAATTATATCATTTTTGTTCTGTCAGTCAGAAATGAGGATGGGAAGAAAATGCTCCTATTGTACAAACTTTGTTCACAATTCAAGGACTAGCAACACTTATCACAAAGGGGGACTAAAGCTTTTTGGGGTGCAACTTGACCTTTCTAATTGTTGTTCTTCTTCTTCATTATCATCAACTAATTCATCATCTTCCTCTTGTTCATCAACACGCTTTGATATCATGAAAAGAAGAAGTTTCAGCATGGATTACCACCTTGTATCTTCACGAATCACCTCATCATCACCCTCTTATAATTTTCTACTTGGTGTTGGTGTGGATGAATATTCAGAAAAAATAATATCTTCTTCTTTTTCTTTCTTTTCTTTTCTTTAGTTTTTATATGTTTCTTCACTGAATTGAATAAACACAGAAAGATAAATTGAAAAAAATGTGAAGGAAAGCCTATATAAGAATCGTTAATTTAGAAGTCAAAACAGTGATCAAAGCCAATAAATAACTGGAAGTCCCATCATGCACTAATAGAAGGAATAGTACTATACTGAGAACTGACTTGAACCAAAGGAAATTGGAGTCCCTCGGTTGGAGTAACCAAGTCAACCCATGCGGCCACAGACAGATACCATACTACTTATAAGTTTTGGATAAATGAGTGGTATCCACTACTTCATATAATCCAAAAACCTGATAGAAAAATTCTGCCTACTTTATTGACTATATAACATTATACTAATTATTAACTTGTTTATTGCAAGATAAAGATTCACAAATATTTGTTTTTGATGTACACAAAATATTATCTAATTAATTTTTTAATATATCCTTGCATGAGAGACCGAAAGCCTGAAGACAGCCAAATGAAATCCCATCTAACAATTAACAAAGAAGCATCGAAAGAGGACCTACCTGTACCTGATCAGAAAATGGAGCAGGAGCATCGAGCACTGTACGGTCGAACCAACGAGCACCCACGGCGGAACTGCAGAACCCAGAATCGGAAGAACCACCTGCGCAAACCCACCAAAGGCACGGAAGAACCAGCGGCGTGGAACGATGAAAGAACTAGCGGCGGCGGCGGCGGCGTGCGGTTTCGTTTCAGGCTCAGCTTTGTGAAAATTTGTCTAAGGTTTCCGCTAGGTCAAGGTGTGTGTGCAGCTTCAGAAGACCCCGTGGTTTTTTATTCCTATAAAACGCATCATTTTTGCATCTTTTAATCAACTACGGTTATGTTATTAAAACCGTATTTGAAAAAGCAAAACAGCTACGGTCCTTTCTCTAACCGACTTCGAAATGGTTTTCCTTATAACTAAAGGACGACGGTCTGCAGTGAACCGATTTCGAAATGATTACCGTTCCCATTTCAACTACGATTTTCAAAAAACCGACTTCGAAAAGTAGCCTTTTATTACAAAAATGCCACCGTGCACCTAACGACGACGTGTTTCATGGAACTGTCTTTAAATGGCCGTCGTGGAAGCCTACAATTGTAGTAGGGCCCTGACCATCTTGTAATCCAAGTGGGATCATTCCACTTCACCTCCTCATTGATTTTTTCTTATTCAATGGTTGGGTCTATCCCCATATGACTTTAGTTGGGAAAATTGGGAGGACATTTCTTCTGCTTTCCACTTTAAGGATAAGGTGGTTTTCGCAGATAAGGGTAATGATAGCAAGACTATTAAAATTAGCTAGGCCAGAAGATATCATTGAGATGTATCCAATCAACAAGGAAATCAATGTTTATAGGCCTAAGAGGACTATCTACATTGCAGGGACTAATGTGAAATAATGATTATTAGCTTATTACAATATTAGATTTTCAATTTGTTATCTTAGATTTGCTAGTTGTTTTTTTTATTGTAATTTTGTTATTCAGTTCCTACATTTGTGACATTAGTTGTATTATGATACCTTTTATATAAACCAAGAGAATGAATGAATGAAATAGGCAAGAATTTTAGAAATTTTATTTGTCATTTGGAGTTCCTTGTCATCAAATTCCAGGAATTTTGTGTCTTTGTATCAGATAAGTACATGAAATTTTTTCTAATCACCCATGGTGATTGACATTATTGAGTCATAAGTGCATCATGTCCCTCAATGGTTTTGAATTGATGCAACTAAATATACTAAGTTTAAAAATTTGTGTCTGAAATGCCCATACACATAAAGTATTACATTTGCGTCTAATGTGTCAGACGATAGTAAATAGACACTAAAATTTGTAAGCATTTAAGACCTAGTTAATGTTTTGTGTGTTTAATCCTCTTGCAGAGAATATCTCTTTATTCTTCATAGGATTCGTCGAAGAGAAAAACCAAAGAATAAAGATACCTACTTCATAAAAATGAAGTGACACAAATACCACAAGAAGGGAGATGAATTGGGGTTTTAAAAAACTTTATGTTTCCTTTTAAAACAAAGTTTTTTTACATCAGTTTAGAATGAACTAATTCAGAATGAAGAATAGTTTTGATCTCAGAATATATATGTAAGTTGCTCAAAATAAAAATGCATTCAATTATAGAAAAATATTCTTTTACAGTTCAAAGCTTTTGTTTCATAGAAAGTTATTTACTTAAACCCTTTTTCATAAATGACAAGTTTAATTTAAGTGTTGGTTAGAAAAGGTTATTAAGTTTTGTGTTTGAACAAAAATAGAAAACATATCTGTGCAAGGCAAGGTGAAAAGAGAGGGAAGAAGAGTGTATAATTTTTTTTATACTGGTTCAACCCAACCTTGGACTACGTCCAGTCCTCACCTTTCAAAATGAGATTTCACTAATACAATCAGTCGCAATTGGACCAGCAACCACCGGATTTTAACACCTCTCCAATTTTCGAATTGGACTTCAATCCTAACCTCAACTAGACTAGCAACACCATTGGATTTCAGCTTTTCCAACCATTGTTAACTTAATACAAAAAAAAAAAAAAAGGATATGTGTTTTACTACACATAATACAAATCTTTACCTCGAAATAGGAATTCCACTCAGGAATTGAATCACTCACTTCTATCTAAAGAATATTACGGATTTGTAAGCACAATACGGAAATGAGTCACTCTCACATAGAGGGTTGAAGCAAAAATGCATATTTCTCACTCAAAGATTTTGCTCTAAATGTTATTATTTTGGAATGCTTCAACAAGTTCAACATGTCCTTCAAAAATTCCTCATAAAGCTCCCAAGAAGACTGTTGAGGTGGGCTCCACTCAACTAACAAGCTTCTAGAGCAAGCAAGTACACTTTACAGTTGACAGCATGCAAAGCGATTCTGGGGTTCCCATTCTGAGGAACCTTTCTAATGGGCATTCTGAAGAACCATCAGAATAGTCATTCTTATGTATGCTGAGAATGGATCCATACTTGATGAATCCAATTGGTGAAGTTCAAGCTGATATCCTTATCAGAAGTAGCACAACTTTATCACTCTTAACACTTCTTCACAACTTCAAGTATTCTAAAGTTGATTACTTCATAAAGACTAAGTAGAAGTTCAGTTACTAGTGTGTTAGTGTTTATTCAAGGTTAGACTGAGTGACATTCTTCAGTCTTTCATTCTAATGTTTCTCACCAATGCTTCTCATAAACAACTTTCAACCTTAAACAAACTTGCATCTTCCTTATGCAATTAGCTCTCACTTTTTGATTTGCCCTCAATATATGTGGTAGCATATGGATAGTGAAATGTTCTATCAACTTCAATCTTCTGATGTGCCCTCTATATGTGTGGCATCATATGGAAGAACTGATGTTGTTCTTATGATATTTTCTGAGTTATTCTAAACAATTTTGATGTCAGATATTCAGAGTTGAGGTCTTCATCATTCTGATGTTGACTCTGCCAGAGCTTCATTCTAACTTTGGATGCTCTTCATGTAGCCTTTGATAAGTCTTTTATGTAAGGTTTTTGTTGTTCAATATATTGCTAAGAACTAAGTACTCAAAGGGAAGCAAACTTCATCATTCTAATGGAATTCAAGAAATCTTCTGAATTTTTAACTTTGATAGTTGTTCTAAACCTTTCTGAGCATCATTCTGAGTACTTTAGAATGAATGAACATGTTTGCTTCTTAAAGTAATAAACACTGAAAAACTTAAGCATAATTTTAGTCATCACTGAAACCCATCATCCTTTTAATTTACGTTGCTAATGGTTTATCATAATTAAAATCAAGGATGTAGATTCAACAAAAAGAGTGCAAAAAAGCATAAGACAATGTACTTCTCTAAACAAAAGATTAGTTGATCTTTGATGCCAGATTTGGAGTGCTATTCAAGGAAGATATGCAGAGTTCTTTATCAATCTTTAGTGACTGGTTGGTGAAAAAAACTAAATGCTATATTAAATTTCTCGATGGACACCCCAACTTTAGACTATTGACAAATGCATTAAAAAACCGTTTAGAGACAATGGTTACTTCATCGACAAGCATATAAATACTAAAAATTTTAAAGTGCCCAAGTTAACAATTCTAAAAAAACACATCAAGCAAGCATTCAAACTCTTTGAACATTTTTGCTAAGTTGTAAAAATCTCTCAAAACACATTGTATATCCTGATAGAGAAAGACTACAAGTTGAACTAGTATATTTGTCTAGTAGACGTTAGCTTAAATTTGTGTGCAGCCAGTCGAAAGTGGATTTGATGTGAACCCAAGAAGTCTTAGAACCTTTGAACCCACAAGCACTTGAGTTACACCTACCCTAAGAGAGCTAAAGATCAGGTTTGGTGATCCACTTGAACCATTGAGTATAAGAAAGGAGGACCCGAAGTGTTGGAGACGACACAAGGATAATCAAGTCTTGATAACACTACTACAACGAAGGTCTTCTACATCAGTTATTTGACGTATACGACGACGGTTCTGTAACCGTCTTTGTAACAAGCATCGTAGAAGGTGAAGAGTTTCGACGACGGTTATTGAACTGTCTTCGTAACAACAATTCGAAGACAGTTCCTCAAGAAAACCGTCTTAGAATTCGTGTGTATTTTTTTTAAAAAAAAATAGCTATTCTAAGACGGTTTTTCTTAAAACCGTCTTAGAAAATGATTTTTAAAAAAATAAAAAATGTAAAAAATATGTTTCTAAAGACGGTTTGTTAGAAAAACCGTCTTCGAATGTGATTATTCTAAGACGGTTTTTTAAAGAACCGTCTTAAAAAATGATTTTTTAAAAAAATTAAAAATTTGTTTCTAAGACGGTTTTTCTAAAAAACTGTCTTCAAATGTGAACATTCTAAAACGGTTTTCCTTAGAACCATCTTAGAAGATGATTTTTTTAAAAAAATCAAATTTATGTAAAGCAAGATCACATTTCCTACAAAAAGGTTTTAATTTAGTAGCTTATGCTTCTAATCAGACAAGCATTGTTACAGAATTTACAATATAACATGAATATTAATTTTTTTTTTCAAAGATAAATGTAAGTCTAAATAAATAATATCTGGCCACAAGAACCAACATCCCCGCATGTAGTGTATCATAACATAAAATGCATTCAATATGCGAAGGGCACATAAAGTTCAACTGCCATTTAGATCACACATGTCAAACACTAAAGGAGATGATCAATATCTACTCCTGGCCTTGCATGGGAACTATCATATGTTGAGCCTGGGGCTGAAAAATTAAAGAGAAAATTAATATCATAAAATCATCATCTATAAACATTTTGTTGCCTAAATCCTAGTATAGCATATGAATAGACTAAATGTATTGATGATGGCGAACCCGAATTCAATTTCTAAACAAACAAAAAATAACTCAACAATTTAGTTTTTGAAGAAAGAAAAAACTTACAAAAATAATAGTTGTTTTTTTAGGAAATACAAAATAACAGTTTGTAAAGATTACAAATATTGAACACTTTAGTCTTTCTAATCATTTAAGTAAATATTTTTAGGCACCAATTTAGATCACTAATGATTTTGTCATGAACTAAATACATAACTCACTAGATATATACAATTAATAAAAAGAGAAAAATATATATATTGAAGAACTAAAATATCTTACATTTATAATTTTGAAGGAGTACTAGACTTTTTCTTTAGTAATTAACTAAATTGATTTGAATATTTTTTGTTTTAGAATTTAATTAAGTGTTTTAGTCTTAAAAATATATATAAAGCCTTACCTTTGGTAATTTCAAAACTTACAGGACTATTATATTTTAAGGTCCTAAAAAATTTGTTGAGATTGTAATCAAAATCACTAAAGAATGTATCCTAATAAAAAAAGGTTCTACTTTTGATTCCTTCATAGGTATTCTTAAGGTATTTGTTGGTATTTTCCTTATATTTATATTATTAGTTTGTCACTTAGATTTCCTGGCGCGGATATTGGCAGGAATTGATTGAAACTTTAGCATGGGCTCATGAACGCACACCTTTGGCTAATTTGATTCGATGGAGAGATAAACCAGTCCAAATGATAAAAATAAGTTTTGCTTTTCAAATCTTAAATATGAAAAGATAAGTGCTGGGGGAGGTAGAATTTTCTTCTCTTAGATGAGTTCAAAATCATTTTCTTAGTTTCACAGCAAGTATTGTACTAATCCATATTTGTATAAATATTATTATGTGACATAGCTAACTAGCTACCATTTTGTTATTTAAAACGGCACCGTCCATTGTTTTTGGATCCTATTATATATATCATAAGAAATATCCACGAGCTAAGAAACACATTAATTATTATAAGCCTAGCTAGCACTTCAACTACAATTAACTAAAAAGATGAATTGAATTTGAAGGAGATAATGTGCACGTTTAAGTAAAACAAAACATAAAATAAGGGAGAAACAAAAACTAGGCAAAGAAGAATTTACCAGTATCCAACAGTTTCTCAGGCCAATACTCCATGAATTCTCCCCAAGGTTGACATGGGTTATGGGTGTGATAATGTGTCTTTCCAATATTCAAGAAACCTGTTGTACACATTCTCATGAACCTTCCCAAAGAAAAAAAAAATAAAAACATCAAGAAACACAATAATATTCAACAATACCAGTAATATATATATATATATATATATATATATATATATATATATATTCCACATCTTTTTGGTGATAAACATACAAAAATATCATCAACAGTATTAATTTATTTTAAATGGAGTTAGCAGTCATTTCACCCTTTTTGGTGATAAAGATACAACAGCTGTGCAAACACTTTTGCTTCATTCATTATTAAGCCAGAATTTGACCATAGCTGCAACATCACTTCACCTGAAAGCTAACGACTTTATTAAATTAATTGATTTAATTTCAAGTGCCGAGGTAGTGGGATTAATGGAATGAGAATAATGAAATACTAATAATAATAATAATCACTTTCACATGGGTGATTCATATTCAAAGTTTCAAACAGTGAAGGCACAATTCTACATGTTTTTGTTTCGCTAATTAAATTATAATTATAAATTCAATAAAAAGAAAGACCTTGTGTTGCATAATGGAGTGTTGCTTAGTGAAAATGAAATCTGAAAAATCATATATACTTACCCTTCATTCTCTGTATGTGTCTCTTGATTTCCTGAGAGTAAGCTCGCAATGCTGTGAACTTTCAGAACTCATCACAATCTGAGGCTGGTCAGGGGTAAAAGGCAAAAGTTTGCATAATTAGATAGAGATCAAAACAGTGTATAAAAGATAATTCTTAGAAAGAAATTACAAATAATTAATTAACTGTAAAACTAAAACCTCTTCTTTCTTTTCTACGGGTGTGGGCTTGGGCTTTTCTTCCTCTTGGAACTTCTTCTCCTCTTGCGGTTTCGAGATCGGAGAAAGAAGGTCGACTTGTCTATGACTCTTCCTCTATATTCTCTCCAAAACCTTCAACGAATCCGCTTTCTCTCCCTTAACAACCACCTTGTGAGATTTGCAATCGGTGACAACATCGTCGACACCCATAACTCAAAACAACACCACCACCACCCACACGAGGGTGTGGGTGTTCAAAAGAAGCCACTGATTTTTTTTCTCTTCACTTGGTTTTTTCAATGCTGCTGCTGCTGCTTCTTTCGTCTTCTCTTCATCTGTTTTTTTCTCCTCTGCCTTGGGTTGTTCCATGGTTTCTTTTCCTCCTGAAAATCACAACCAGGAATAAATAATAATAATAACAAGAACAATATTTATAAGCAATCGTTCCCTCAGCTTTCTGAAGAAATTAAACCCGACACCGGTGTGCTTGAACACGATCCCTCTGTATCGGTCGAAGGCGGCTCTGAGAATGGCGGAGTCGCTGCCGTTGCCGATGACGAAGAGTGTGAGCGCGGGGTCAACGGAGAGAGCGTGGACACCGAAAGTGTACTATGCGGGAAGGGGCCAGAGGTATGTGACGGAATCAATATCATCATCATTATCGGTTTGTTGATGCGGACTGGTGAGGTGGAGTGAGGTATTAGAGAAATCAAAATCAAAATTTAGGAGAAAACAAGGAGACGCGGTATGCTTTGATTTTGAATGAATGAATGGTGAGAAGAAAGAGAAACAACGGTGAGACGTTGCTTCGATTTTTGTGATTCAAATTTTGAAAATGAGCATCCGAGGAGAGAGAAATGACAATGAAATCAGACAGAAATTCCAAGACGGTTTTTAAAAAATCGTCTTTGAACAGTGATTTTTTAAAAAATCGTCTTTAAATAGTGATATTTTAAGACGGTTTTGGATATTTTTTTAAAACCGTTTTTAATACTTACTTTCAAAGACAGTTTTAAAAAAATCGTCTTTGAATACTAACTTTCTAAGACGGTTTTATTACAACCGTCGTCGTTAATTTCCTTTTATTTACAAATTTTCTACCACATCTTATTTTAAGACGGTTTTAAGACAATAGTCTTAGAATGCGCGTCGTAGAAAACGGATTTTGTAGTAGTGTAAATCAAAAAAAGTTCTAAAAAGAACCAACGAGAGAATTCTCACTCATCTAAATTTTCAAAATACTCAATGTCATTCAACTTCCACTTGGTTACAATGAGCTTTGCTTATGTATAGTGCAAGTGTTGACCTAACAATTAAATAGATATTAAATTCTCTAAGTAACAACACATTAACTAGGCATATGAAAAGACTTAATTAAACCCCCACTAATAAGCTTGTTTAATATGTAACAATTGAATACAATATTATCCCCAAGGTAAATAAAAGACTCTTATTAAACCAAAGTAAATGAAAAGACACTTAATAAACTCTTAAAATTCGCCCAAACACATCAGCTGCCCATAAAAGCACTCTTTCACCCCAAATTAACATAATTGAGCTTAAATATAACCAACTCATGTATAGTTGATAGCCTAAGTTATTTCAACGATTTTGGCCCAAAACTCCTTCTTCAACTCCATCTGTAAACCAAATTAGCTAAGTAAGCCATCCAAACTTTAATCTGCATCTACATCTTGAGTATAAATAATTGGGCTCATTATTCTCTTAAAATTGTTGTCTGTAAGTTCCCTAAATTTATCTTCAAATTGTGGTATTGAAACAATTCTTGGATTGGGTTCTAATTTAATTAAATCTTCTATAGCTTTCACCTTCATGATAAAGCTTTGAAAACCCTTTTTGCTTCTTTTTGATGTCGCTCTTATAAATGAGCCTTCCATCCATTGCAAAGATTCTTTGAAATTTTGGGACCTTGGTAAATTCATATCATTCCCTCCCTCTTCTAAAATATTTGTCCTCGAATCGAGTTCATCAAATGCATCTATCACTTCTCCAAATTGCTTTGTCCATTGATATTTTATGTACAATTCCTCATTGGTCATCAAAATTAAAGAATTTATATGGTTAGATTCACAATCAGATTTACAAGAAGGATTAAGCTCATCATTCAACTTAGAAGAAATAATTAGAGTCTTGTTGCAATACTCCTTTGAGAGATCCACTTCAATTCCTTTCACAAGAGGATCATGATAATCAAACAAAGGGTTAGAACAAAAATCATCATATTTTTCTTTATCTTTTTCTCTTTTTTTCACTTTCATTTTCAATCATTTCTTTTACTTTCATCTTTTTCTTTTTCTCTCAAATCTTCTACTTTCATATCTTTTTCTCTCAATTCCTTTTCCTTCTCTTTTATTTCTTTTGTCAATATTTTCCACCTTGGGCATTAAGATGTTATATGTCCTCTTCCTGAACACATGAGACATTTAATTTTATTACTTCTAGTTGGATGAACAGATGTAAAGAGTTTTGTATTACTAAAGAAACCTCCCCTCTTTTGTTTGGTCCTCCAACCTAACATTTACTCTCTCTTAATAGCTCTTCTTTTTCTCTCTAATCTAATGGCTTCTTTGATATTTCTCTCAAAACGTACCTCTATTTGATCAATGTCTTCATCCCCAACCATGTTGGCACTAGAATTTCATTGAATCTCTTCCGATTTCTCTTTTATTTATTCCACCAAATAAGAGAAAAATTTGTAAACTCTAGAGCGGCTAACCTTTTCATGTTCACTAAATCAGCAACATGCAAACACTTGCCCTATTTTCATCCCCCATTTTCAGTAAGCCTCTAGATAAATTCAGATCTGGAACAAAGACCACCGTGTCCCTTCGATCTCAATCTGCCACTGCATGACGGTGACCATGACCAATGGTGGATCCAGAAAAAGAATTAAAGGGGGGCACTAATTGCAAATCCAAGAAAATTTATTTATGTTTATATATTTAGTAAGAGGTTCGGGGGCAGCGCCCCCGAATTTTTTTTTTAAGAAAATTTAAAAGAACAAACAATTAAAAATCATAATATAAAGGAATAAAACAAATAGTCAGATCAAATTATTGTTATTTGGAGTAATCCATTAAAGTGTAAACATTTTAGTTTAGATTCTAAATTCAAAGCCCATAAATACAACAACAACTTGCTGCTGTAAAAAACAAAAACATGTTTTCCAAAAGCACTATAGAATTCTATGTCTGAGTATAAAGATATTTTTGTAAAAAAAAAAATAAAATAGGGACATTATAGTAATTCCAGGCCAAAATTTAAGGGGGGGCACTTGCACCCTTTATCTATAATGTGGATCCGCCTCTGACCATGACCTCGCACAAATTGTGCTATGCCATGGTGAAATCACAAACATTTGAGTGACTGCTGCTTCCAAAACCAGGTGAAATCGCAAAAAAAAGTTCAAATGCGAGTTCTGGCATTTTCGCTGTTCGTTAGAGTTGCATAATTGCATTCTTGTTCTTCACTTCTCTTTAGCATCTGAACATGTACTCTTCACTTTGTTCTGTTATGGATGAACGTTGGATTTGGTGATTTTATTCAGCGGATGCATTGTTCAAGATTTTTAAGGCATTGGAAGTTATGGATTTTTAATTTTAGAGTTTGTATAATTGTCGAATGGTGATTGATGCTGTTAACTAGTCCTCTCCTTGATGAGCAAGTGTAGATGGGATAATGGTTGAATTCTTTATTTCCCTTTTTTAGGTTTAATTTTTAATTTGATTTTTGGTTTTTGTTGGAAAGGATACTGATAAGTTGTTGTATCCTGATGAGTCCTACAATGTTGATTTGGTTAAACACATTAATCACAAGCAGCAATGCACATCACATTATTTAATTTATCATAGTACAACCTGGCTTAAATCATAGTAGTTAGTGAGCTATAGCCCAGTAGCAGAGCATAGCAACCCTGGGCTACTATGGGATTCAAATAGTGGAGCGATTTTCAATACCAGTCATTGCAACTGTAATAGCAGCAATTCACATGCTATAGCGGCGCTACCATGGTATAGGCTCCAAAAAACCTTTTTTACTCCTGAATAAAATAGTGATTTCTTTCACATTATCTAATGCTTTTTTTGCTCAAGAAACAAAAATAGAATTTGAAACCAAGGTTGTTAAAATCGAGATTTTACCTAGGATCGGGAGGGGGGATGAAAGATCGTAAAATCGAATCGAGATCCTACTATGAAACTACAGAAAGAAAAAAGTGGGTACGAAAAGACTGTAAATAGCAAAACCTAAATTAAAACTCAAAAGTCCATTTCAAAAATATAATATGAAACTGCAGAAAGAAAAAAAGGAGGTACAGAAAGCATATTGGACCCAAATTAGAGAAACCCAGCAGCATCCACTAGAACCTTCCGCTTCTTCACTTCTTCACTGAATTTTTTTCACTTCTTCACTTCTTCACAACCTTTCGTGGTGCCTTCCCTTGTTCAGATTCCTTTCTTTCTTCTTCACATCAAAGGCATAGTAACTGCCTCAAACCAAGTACAGTTGTCAATACTCAATAACTCAATATGGATTAACCCCACTAAGTAAAAGCTATTTCGTTCATTCTTGATCAGATGTACCAAACCCATTTCGTAAAACTAAAAGCTATTTCTCACAAGTCACAGCAAGCCTCTGTATTTTCCAGAAACAGAGCACAAAGGGGGTGAGAAAGGGTGAGATACCAACCTAACCTAAGGGGAGGTCGACGGTGCAGGGGTCGTGCAGAGGAGGTGGTCGCACAGCCGCGGAGGTCGTCGCGCAGGGGAGCTGGTCGCGCAGGGGAGGTCGTCGGCGGAGGTCGTCGGCGGAGGTCGACTAGACGTGGTTCGCGGCGCAGCAGCTGGGTCGCGTGGGTTTGTGAAACGAAGGTAATGTTTTTTAGGTTTTAAAATGCGCGTCGAGTGGGATCGTTCGGGATTGCCGATCACACAATACCACGATGAAGATCGCGATTCCACTCTGATCTTACTTGCCGGCGATCCAGCCCACGATCCGGATCGGTAGCCCAAGGATCGTGAAATCGTGCGATTTCACGATTAGGAACGCGATTTTAACAACAATGTTTGAAACCCTTCTTCCTAGACCAACCCTCAAAAAGTTAACTCTGTTTTGACCTTTGTTCCTTCACACTTTACAGGACTATTTTTTTCCCTCATGTTCCATTCTTTCTTCTTCATTTAAACTCACTTGTTCACATTCTAGTAGTTTTTATCTAATTTGTTTATGTTCTTTCTCTATTAATTTCACCATCATCTATCATTTTTTACTTCATTACTATTTTCTTATTGCTCCTAGATTGATGGCGATTGAGTGTAAAAAGTGACTCATATATACTACCTCCAACATAGGACAAATATCAAGACCAAGGAAAGTGGTGGTCACATTTAATACTACCATAAATTCAAAGTATATTCCAAAAATGCCCTTAAGTTCAAATGTTGTAAGTGATGGTCACATTTAATGCCAGTACTCATAATCCAATGAATGAGTGCCTAGTAAATAGAGTTAACAATAAATTAAGGTATAAAAGAAATTTAACCATGAGTAAGTTTAAAAACTAGTCATTGTTTCTTATAATTAGGACAAAAGAAAACAATTAAAACACAATTTGTTTCTTATAGGCCCAGAGCTAGTATCAATAATTTCTTAATTTTTGGGTTTTCTTTTTTTGTTTTTGAAAATAACCGCTATCATAATACAAAGTTGGCCACTACGCACTGCTATCCAAGATTGAAAACTATGGCTTAATTTTTTATTATTATTTTATCAAAGAAGACTTAATTTTATATAGTTTTTTAACAAAAAAAAAATGTTTTCAATTTAGAGAAAGAAGGACAGTACAACTAGGGGAGATAGGTGATCCTCCAATACAGCTATGACCAGACAGAGGGTAAAGAAGCTGGTTTAAGGAGAGGGGAAAGAAAAACGTGTGACCTTCATTGAAAAAGGTAAAATAATTCAGGAAATAGTCACAAGTTACAACTTCACAAGAGATTTATCAATGCAGATAAAGTAGAAAGGAGAAAGAGACAACGACCATTCTACCCCATTTCAAAAAAAAAATTGCCTAAATGCCACGCGAGAGAAAAAAATTTCCAAACTGCCACGCGTCGTAATTCGCTGGGAGGGGCAGCGAATTACGAAGCTGACGTGGCGGCCAGGCAGTGGATACGTAATTCGCTAGGGGTGGTAGCGAATTACGTTCATTGGTGCCACGTGTCCCTGCTCCTCTGGCGATTGGCTGACAGCATAAGGTCACAGCCGCCACGTCAGCGTACGTAATTCGCTGGCCCTCCCAGCGAATTACGACGCGTGGCAGTTTGGAAATTTTTTTCTCTCGCGTGACATTTAGGCAATTTTTTTTGCCAAATGGGGTACTTTGGTCGTTGTCTCAAAGGAGAAATATTGCAAAAACATTCTTATGGAATAGGTAGTTAAACCGATTTGAGCACATGGTTTCATGGTGTAACTTGTATAATATACATAACAACATAAGTATCTTAAAAAGGGTTACCTTTTTCCACAAATGACCTCTCCTGCCATATAACACTGCAGAAAGTACTCCAAGAACAGCACCAGAATACTCAGCCAATATTGCTCTAAATTAATAAGAAAACAATGATTGCATTAAGTTCATATGGCAATACAAAATACTTTCTCATCAAAATCAAAGCACCATTCACCTCGATACTAACATGATCAAGAAATAGCTATATAATGGTAGGATGACATCAATGATTCAATTGGACTTGGACTATGACAAATTGGAAATCAGTGATTTACACAACTGAGCATCAGCCATGATGCCACATAACTCAAAGCAATTAAGACTGAGCACTTGACACATTAAAGTTATCAACTGAAATTTTCTTTCAGAATATAAAAA